>LOEQ01003531.1:402571-420330 GCA_001685075.1 Bramus lutescens
ATCTATCTATCTATCTATCTATCTATCATCTATCTGTCTATCATCTATCTATCTCCTATTTATTTTCAGTTGCATTTATTTGTGTGACTGTGTGTACTCATGCCACTTGTGTGGAAATCAGTGGGCAGCTTACAGAGGTTGGTTCTCTCCTTCCACTATGTGGGTCCCAGGGACTGGATTCACATTGCCAGGCTTAGTGGTTTATATTTACCCTCTGAACCATGCGGTTGGCCTTATTCATTTATTCATATATACATATTCATATGTGTTTATGCACATGTATACATGTATGAAGAAGCCAGGGGTAGACATGGATGTCTTCCTCAATAATTATTTATGATTATTTCCTTTTTAATTGAAAATAAATATTTTTAATAAAATATATTCTGATCATGGTTCTTCCACCTTCATCTCCTCCCAGATCCTCCCCACCCATCCTAGTCCATGGCTTCTTTAGGAAACAAACAGGTGAAAAACAAACAAAACAAAACAAAATAAAAAACCAGAATAAAACAAAACAGAGGGGGGAAATGTCCTAAAGAAAAAGCATGAGAAGCACATACCCATTCAGAGGCACACAAGAAAACCCATAAAAACCCCAAATCAGAAGCCATAATATATAAGCAAAAAGACCAGTAAGGTTAAAAAAAAAACCCAACAACAAAAAAAAAACCCAGACAAAACATTATGAGCCAAAAAAAGTTCTTTAAAAATATCATGAGTTGTATTTTGAGGCAGGGTCTCTCTATGTAGCCTTGGCTGACCTGGATCTTGCTCTGGAAACCAGGCTGGCCTTGTGCTTGGAGATCCCCTGCCTCCGCAGTGCTGGGATTAAAGTGGGCGCCACAATGCCCAGCACCACCTTGTTTTTGGAGTTGAGGTCACTGTTAAGAGCAGAGCTCTCTGATTCTGCTAGGCTGGCAGATCAGCAAGCGTCAGAATCCTCTTGCCTCTGCTCCCCAGGACCACCATTCCAAGGACTTGTCATCATTCCTTCCCTTTTTCATGTGGGTTCTGAGGATCAAACTCAGGTCCTCATGCTTTCACAGTGAGTCCAATGCCACCGGAGCCATTCATCAGCACAGCCTCTGTGCATCGTGTATCTTGTGGGCCAGCAGCACCAAGCAGAATAAGCCATTTAGCAAGATTCCATGAGGGTTTGCACACGTGTTCATGTTTGGAAAGCTCTGGCATGATTCTCAGAGCCCCCTCCATTTGACCGTAATCTTTGCTGTTCTGAGATGACCACAGGATCAAAACAAGATGCCCTGGGCATTTATCTTCCCGTGGCTTAAGAATGTCTAATCATGCCTTTGAGCGTCCTCAGTCAGAATAAAGGAGAGCAGTATTCTTAATGTGCCAACCAGCAGGTTCCTTTCTTTAATGGAGTCCATGTGCCTTGGGTGACCACCTCGCGGAATGTAAAACTAAGCTGTTACCACCTCCTCCGCCTAGTAGCCTTTCCTCTGTAGCCAAGTTAATTCCAAATAGAACATCTGGAAATTCTATTTTGTTGCCTAATTTAAACCAGACTAAAACCAATCAGCATAAAAGTTTATGAACTTTCTGGGGCCTCACACCTTATATTTCCCCATCTGCAGAAGCCAGCAATGCGGAGACTGGGGAAGGAAGGACATAGGCGTCCCCTCTAGGCCTGGGGAGTGTCTGTGGCTTTGTGTATTGGGTCAGGGCTCTGAGCTGGCTGGGTTGGCTGCAGGGAGCAGGGAACCAAGCTGAGTGACTTGCATACAAATAAATACACGTGTAAATTTAAAGGGCCTTTGGCTTTAAGCTGGGGTGGCAGAAGGGGTGTAGGGGATGAGGAAATGCCAGGTGCGGGGAGAAAAATGGAGTGTCAGTCAGTGAGAGCAGGGACTGGGGAATGAGGGCTGCACCACCAAGAATAAACTGTAAGATATTTTACAGCCGCAGCCCATCAGATTCAATGACGGAGGACATGAGAAGAGGTTAACCTCACTTCTGACTAGAGATACCAGACTGGAGCAAATGCTAAAGCAGCCCAAAAGTGAAGGGCTAAGGGACCTGGTCCTTGGTTAGTCTGGATGAAGAGGAAGGACTGAAAATTATCCAAAATATTATAGCAAAATCGTGTGTGTGTGTGTGTGTGATGCTAATTGTAAACTTTATCTGGAATAGTGGCTGGATGTGGTGGCACACACCTTTAATCCTAGCACTCAGGAGGGAGAGGAATGCAGATCTTTGTGAGTTCTAGGCTAGCCAGCACTACATAGAGAAACCCTGTCTAAAAAAATAAAAAAATAGACTAGCCAAGGTCTGCCATTAGCTAACTCAGTTCTGAACACCAACCACAAAGGCAGAGGACTCACAGAAACTTGTTTCAAGATTTCCTGTAGAGATGCCATAACTGAGAGACAGTGGTGGTGATGATGGAGCGTGGGTGCATCTGTGGTTTGAGCAGGACGAGATCTATGAGGGGAATCCCATTCTTCTTGGTCCATTTGAGTTGCTATGATAAACATCATAGCCTGTGGCTTATGAACGCCACACCCTTGGATGAAGGATAAAGGTTCAGTTGGTAGAGTGCTTGCCCAGCAAGCACAAAGCCCTGGCTCCAAGCCTAGCACTCTTTAAACCAGGCGTGGTTGCACACACCTATAATCCCAGAGTTTGGGAAGTGGAAGCAGAAGGATCAGGGGTTCAGGGTCATCTTTGGCAACATAGCAAGTTCCAATTCAGTCTGGACTGTGCAAGACCTCGTCTCAAACACAAAGAAAAACCTCACACTTATTTTTTTATAGTCCTGCAGGCCCAGAAGTCCAGTACCATTTCCTGGGCAGATCCCAAGTTTGTGAGAGTCCTGGCAACTCCTTTTTACTGTGACCTCACACAATGGAAAGGGAGAGGCAGGTCTCTGGGGACTCTTTTTAAAAGGCACAGCCAGGCAGTGGTAGTGCATGACTTTAATCCCAGTTCTCAGGAAGGCAGAGGCAGGAGGATGTCTGTGAATTCATGGCCAACCTGGTCTACAGAGTGAGTTCCAGGAAGCCGGAGCTACACAGAGAAAAGAAACCCTGTCTAAAAATCCAAACAAACAAACAAAACCAAAAACCAAAACACACACATACACACACACACACACACACACACACACAAACAAACCAAAAAAACACAAACAAGAAATAAAAGAACAAAACAAACAAACAAACAAAGGGCACTGACCCTATTTCCTTCTTTCCTTTAGAGACAGTGTGACTGTCTCCCTGGTTGGCCCTAAACTAACAGTCTGCTCACTCACTGTCCCCCTGTTTGCTTCCTTGCTTGTTTGCTCTCCGGCTACCTTGCTCCCTCGCTTACTGTGGCCTCTCCAATGCTGCCATTACAGGTGCAGCACCACGCTGGGTTTACTAAACCTGTTCTTGAGAGTTCTGCAACCTAGTCACTTCCTGTTTTCTCTTTGCTTTTACAAAATCCCTGGCAAAAGTAACTCAAGGGAAAAAGGGTTCCTTTGGGCTCCCAGTTTGTGGGTCCAATGTATCACATCAGGGAAGCGGCAGTGAGATGAGCCCAAGGTAGCTGGTCATTTGGGCCCATAATTCCTGAAGACAGCTCCAGGCACCAGGCTGAAATATGAGCATGTTATCTTGTCCACTAAAGGACACCCTGATGGAGGAAGCACCAGAATTCCTCCACACTGTAGACAGAGAAGCCAAGACTAGAACAGGGAGACAGTGGTGCTAGGAATGGGGTTTGAATTCAGGCCATCTGAGTCTAACACTCATTTCTATCTGCTCTACTACACTGTCTCAAAAGTGTGCATCTGGGGCTGGGGGATAGCCTGGTTGATAAGGCACCTGCTGGGCCAAAGGAGGCTGAGTTTGCATCTCACCACCTGTGTAAAAAGCTGAGCACATCTATCACTCTGCCCTGGGGGTGGGATGGAGACAGGAGACCCAGCTAAGATGAAGAAAGATTGAGGAAGACATCTGACATTGGCCTCCAGCCTTCACACATACATTCATATATATGTATCCCCCAACACATGCACCTCAGGTGTGCTGGTGTACACCTATGGCTTCAGCACTTGGTAGGTAGAGGTAGGAGTTCAAAATCATCCTCAGTTACATAGCAAGTTCAAGGCCAGCCTGGGCTTTTTGAGACTCCACCCTCCACAAAAAAATTAAATTGGGGGCTGGAGATAAGGCTCATTGATTAAGAGCACACAGATAGGTGCACACACAGGCCTAGATACACACACACACACACACACACACACCTCACATGCATATATGCATGTATGTATAAGCACATTGCACAGGATGAAAGGAAGGAGCAACATACAGACCCCAAAGGTCACAATTCTCAAGGGATGGAGGGAAGGACAGAGGAAGTTGCCTTATGTCCTGCTCTCCACCAGGAGGCCCCGATCCCTTTTTAAATTACTTCGTGGGTCTGATGCTCTCTGTAAGTCACTGGGATAATCAGATATAATTCACTTTAAAAAAGATTAATTTTTATTTAGTGTGTGCATATGCATACATGCTCTCAGAAACCAGAGAAAGGTTTTAAGGTCTATAGAGCTGGGGCTACAGGAAGTTGTGAGATGCCCTATGTGCGTAATGAGAACTGTGCTCAGGTCCTTTGCAAGAGTAACAAGTGCTCTTTAAATGCTGCACTGTCTCTCCAGCTTCCAATTAGCTGGGTTTTTGTTGTTGTTGTTGTTTGTTTGTTTTGTTTGTTTGTTTGTTTTTTGTTGTTGTTTTGTTTTGAGACAGTCTCAAATAGCTCAGGCTGGTCTTGAACTTGTTATGTAGCTAGGGATGACTAGGAACTCCTGATCCTCCTTATCTCTACTTTTCAAGGTTCACACCTATGATGTTGGAGATGGAACCCAGGGCCTTGTACATTCCAGGCAAGCAATCTACCATTGAGCCACACCTCTAGTCTCTCAATTAACTTTAATAATTTTCATTTAATTTTAATTATGTGTATGCATGTGTGTCCATATGTGGTTGCATGCATATGAGTGCTTGGCATCTGCAGAGGCCAGAAGAAATCATAAGATCCTCAGGAGCTGGAGTGAAAGTGGTTGTGAGCTACTGTATGTGAGTGCTGGGAGTTGAACTCAGGACCTCTGGAAGAGCAGCAAGCACTCTTTCAATGCTGACCCATGTCTTCAGCCCCTCAGCAACTCTCTGAAAGGGCAGATGCAAAGGATGGGTTTGTATCCTCCCAGTAGATGCATCCTCAGACCCTTGGCCAGTTCTCCCGAATGAGATTTGTTTGGGTTATTGAAGTGTTAGGAGATCATTGATGCAAGAAGATGGTGATTGACATCAGGATGATGCAGTCATGAGCCGAGGAGCCAGCAGGTCCTGGAGGTAAGGGAGCATCCTCCCTCATCTTTTAGAGGGCTCACAGTCCTGCTACAATGCTGATTCCAATGAAGTACCTATCTGTGGGAACCGCCCGACAACTCTAGGAAACAAACACAATGGGAGAAACTGAGTTCTCCTGGAAGCATGGGGTCTCCCATGAGCTGTGACTGCAGTCTCCTTCCAGAGTTCACACTCAGTCTGTTCTCAGCCTTCAACATTCAAAGTTCATCTTTTGGGATGATATTTTTATTTTCTTTGCCATTGAGACCTTTTCTCTAAACGGCTCCCACTGATTGAAGCCCTGTGTTTTCAGGAGACCTTGAGGCAGCCTAGGAAGGGATGGGCATTGGAGCTGTCGATTGGGATTTCAATTCTGACTCTACTGTGGGATCATGGAAAAACTGTCCAACCTCTCTGAGTTTTCCTCATTTGTAGAACTAGGAATATGGGGCTGGGAAGATGGCTCAGTTGGTAAAGGTGACCTGGTTTGTTCTCTAGAACCCATGGCGGGGTAAATCAACAAAATAAAACAGGGCATGGAGCTGCATACCTATAATCCTTTTACTGAGGCCATAGAAATAGGTAGATTCCTGGCTCTTGCTGGCCAGCTCACCTAGCCCACTTGGGGGACAGTGCCTGAGGAATGACACTTTGGGTGATCCTCTGGCCTCTACATACATGCATATATGTGCATATATGTATGCAAACTGGCACATAGAATAGGAACCTTATCAATATTTATTTTAGCAGGTGTGTTCCTAATGTACTGTTAGATGGCTTTCTGTTAACGTAACTGATAGCTTTGACAATTGACTTTTCAAGACAAAAGGTTTGTTTGCGTTATGGTTTCAGAGTCTTCCGTCTCTGGTTGTTGGGTCTCGTTGTTTAGGGCCTATGTCACTGCAGTGTGTCATGGGAGAAGCATATGCACCCTAACTCTTCCATGTACATGAATCTCCTGCCCCTGCACCACCTCCAACCCCTCTTTCCTAGCTCTTCCTCTCCTGATTCCCAGTCAGCATTCGGTATAGAATCAGTCACTCGGAGGGCCTGTTTAAAAGTCCACACTGAATGGATGCAGATGAGCCTCTGCCAGCCTCTGTCCTGGAAAATAAAAACACCAAAGAAGAAAAGAAAGTCAGCCAAATATACAAGAGGTGCCCTTGGGAAGTACCGGGAATGATGGCCTCTAAACAGAACATGCTTATTAGAGTTCTCTCTCTCTCTCTCTCTCTCTCTCTCTCTCTCTCTCTCTCATCTCTCCACACACAAATTCTTTAAATAAAAAGAAATAAGTGAAAAGGAAAAATAGCTGCCTCTTTGCCCTCATTTCTCAGTGACGTCTGGGAAGCCTCAGCAAGGGGGAGCTTCATTATGAAGACTTGATTAAGCTTATACGACAGTAGAAATGAAGCCAGAGCCATGAAGAACTGAAACTACCAAGATATATGGACAAGTGTGTTCCTGATGCCCGAGTCCTTCAGGAACCAAAGCACAGGAGACGTTGGAGGCCGCAAAGGCACAACTATATTAATTTGACTCAGGAAGGGGTAAGGGGTTGATTCTATCTGACTGCTTACAAGGGTCTGGCTCTCCTTTTGGGGTTAAATTCTGACTCTACTGTGAGACTATGGAGAAGTTGCTTAACCCGTCTGAGGGATACTGGGTTAGGTGGCTGTAGCCCACTCGCTCTGTTTGCTGTGAGGTCCTGGGATTTGATTTCCTGAGATTGGTTCCTTTGGGGCGTCTTCAATTAGGGAGGGAGAACGTGGACGGCAGGAATGGGTCAATTCATGCGAGTTGTCATGGGCTTGTTCACATCATGCCAGATTGCTTGAAGACCCATCATGCTCTTAAATAGCGCGTTCCAATCATGTTCCTGTTATCACACCCTTCACGATGCACTGTCCCTTCAAACTGTCCTTCCTGGGGTCATTTTGGCCAGGCCTTTTTGTTGTATTAACAAGAAAAGCAACTAGTACACAGGGAAGGGGCAGCTCCAGAGACAGGAAAGGGATCCAAGGCCCTTCAGATGGCAGTGGCATGAGAGCATAAGGCCGCTATGCTCACCCCAGGCTCAGGCCTGTCATGGCTTTAGCACTGGGTTCTCATTTCATATGAACTCCTAGCTTTAGTAGGGCTAGGAGCTGGGCATTGGTTCCTGTTCTAATTTCCTTTCAGTTGCTATGGTGAAGCACTCTGTCAAAAAACAACTTAGGGGAAGAGAACACTTATTCAAGCTACCCTTCCAGGTCACAGTCCATCACTGAAGGACGTCAGGGCAGGAATTTATTGAGGTAGAAGCCATAGAGGGACTCTGCTTGCCGGCTCATTCGCAAGTGTAAGCTTAGCTTGCGTTCTTACACAGTCCTGGACCATCTATCTGCCTTGAGATGTACCCCCTGCCATCAATTAACAGTCAAGACGGCCCCTATAGACAGATCCGCAAAACAATCCAATTCTGGGAAGTCTCTCAATTGAGACTCCCTTTCAGGTGATTCAAGGTTTTGTCAAGTTGAAGCTAGCTAGGACAGCTCCCCGAAACACTGACCTAATCCCCAACCCCCAGAGTCGAGAGTTGACACTCAGAAACAGGGAATCAGCTCACATGACCCAGAAGCTAGGGCAAGAGCGGGACTGGATGGAGACCTCATATCCAAGTGGGGCGTGCTGTGGCCAAACTGTAAAATGTGCTCCTAGGCTCAGATCATTGAACCCTTCGTTCACAGCTCACCCTGCTGCTTGGGAAAGCTGTGGGACCTTTAGGAAATGGAACCTTACTGTAGGAAGTCAGTCATTTGCGGTGGACCTTGAGGCTACCTTGCTCAATCTTACTTCCTCTTTCTCCCTCTGTGCCTCCTGAATACAGATTTGGTGCAACCAGCCACCTTCCTGTTGCCACCGCCATGACCTCCCTGCAATGATGCACCATCTCTTTGGAGCAGCAAGCCAACGTAAGTCCTTTCACCCTTAAGTTGCTTTTGTTAAGGTATTTTGTCACAACATCTAAATAAGTAAGTAAGACAGGGCCAACTCCAGGGCTCTGATGAAAGAGCTCGTATCTGGTCATGCCACCCTAGCTACAGTTCTATGACTCAGCCTTGTGGTTTGGGATTTCATGCAAAAATATTTTAATTGCTAACATGTATTTGGATGAATGTTATCTCATACCATGTTAAATGTCAGGGTGATGTTACTATTAAATGAATAAGTGCTGAGGACCAGGGAACAACAGAACAGTTCACACAAAATTATCACAGAGCAAGGAATTTGGTAATAGTGGAAATTAAAGCTAGAAGAAACTTTAGGTGAGCCTAGATAAGAGAAATAGCAAACAATAACAACAAGACATTGGGGCTGGAAAGATGAATTTATGGGTAAAGGTGTCTAGGCCCCAACCTGATGACCAGAATTTGATCTCTGGAACTCACAGGGTGAAAGGAAAGGACTGATTCTTGCAAGTATGCACACATATATACATGTGAGCACATACAGATAAAAAATAAAGCATAAAATATAAAGAGAAAAGAACAGAAGAAGAGAGGGAGGAAGAACAGAATGGGAAGAAAAAGGGGCGGGAAAGAGACAGAGAATAAGAAATGAAGTGGGTTCAGACAGCTGTCTGGGTGAGCATAAAAGGAATAGGGTGTTTGATCATCAATTTCTGAGTTATGATTAGTCTAATAAGAACTCTACAAAATCATTCAGTTGGAATGCAAGGATGGCAAATTCATGGCACACATTGTATGATTGTTATGCGCACCCAGGACAGACATCTTTAATGAATTACAGAGCTCTTCACTAGAAAATCAAATTCAGCTTCACAGTTTCTTTTGAAGCAGTGCTCCCGTAGCCACTGTCGTTAACTGGACACAGGAAATGTCTGGCCTGGCCAGTGGAGTCCAATCTCTTTTACTTGATATTCTGAAATTTTTATTTGATATTCTAATATTTATACTTTATTCGATATTCTGAAACCAAGATGAAGCTTCCAGGAAGCTTTTGACTTGGCTCCTGGCTCATCTGGATCAGAATTATGTTCTGTCTCTCAGTCTTTTGCTCGGGGTACCGTATCAGCCTGCATTATCGGTCACTCTGAAAAGGGAATGCAGAGGATTCAAGGACTGCTCCTCCCCTGTGAGCTCACCAGCTTTGCGTTTGCTTCCCTGATGGCCTCCGAAGTCATTCATAAGTCCACCTGTGGGGAACCCAGTTGTGTCCCCATGACTTTGTGCTACCGAGTCTGCAGAAAGCAAGAGGCCCCATAGTGAGTGCTCTTACGGAAGATGTTGGAAAGAATGCTTTTTTCATGGATTACAGAACCAAAACTCAAGGAGGCCCAAAAGAGGTGTATCCATAAATGGTCACCAAAAAACATAAATAAAGCAAAGAAACACACACTCACGAATCCTCATGAGTATACAAAGGCACACATACACACACATGCACATGTGTTTTGTGCTTGCTGGAAAATTAGTTCATTGATTCTTTCCATTATCACCTCTATCCAGGTCCATGCAGACTCAAGTTTTCAGTATGGTGATCAAGCAGACTCCCATGCAAGTTGTGCGGTAGGCTGGGAGAGGGTGCGTGCCTCCCGCTTCATCCTGGTTCCTTGGCAACTGGTTAGTGCAGAGAAGGCTAACAGCCTTGTGAAGCTAAAGATTCTGCCTGACGTTTTTGTTCCTAGCCAAGCGGAATGGCCATGGCCCAGACCAACATCTTCTTATCTCAGGCTTCCTAGGTGAACACACCTTTACAGCGAGAGTACGCCCACTGCTTTAGTTTTGTTAGGTTTCTGAGTCTTGGTGATCTCTCCCGCTCCACCCCATTTCTCTCACTCTGTGTGTGTGCACGCATGCATATGTGTGCATGTGGGTGTGTGTGCATATGTGGGTCCACGTAGGCAGCAGAGGCTCGAGGACAGCCTCTGCTATCCCTCCTCCCACACTGGCATTACCTGTGTTACCTTTCGAGAAAGAGTCTTTCACTGGAATGAAACTCACCAAGTAGGCTAGGCTGGTTGGCAGGCAAGTTTCCGGGGATCCTCTTGCTATATATACCTCTTCAGCACCAGGAAATATAGTCGTAAGTTACCACACTTCTCGGTTTTACACTGGTCCTGGGGATTGAACTTGGTGCTTGTGCCTGTATGGCAAGCACTCGGCCAACTGAGCCTTTGTCTCAGCTCCTTTTAGCTGATTCTTCAGTCATTTTCTGCAGCCCATTTCAAAGGGCAGGATTTTGTGTCAGAGAAGTTGTTGAGGTCTATCTGATGCCACATAGAAAGTTGGGGCCATACATGGCTGAAACCCAAATCTCCTTCCTTTGAGCATGGTATGTACCCATAATCTGAGGCTGTCCAAGACAGACAGCTTCAGCTGGCTCCTTCCTTGCTTGTTGTATTCAGTGGAAGACTACCTTTTTGGACATTTGCAGAAGATCACAATGCATGTTAAGTCGTGGTAATTAGGAATCTGGTTCCTGAAGAGGTTCATTTCAGTGCTGGTGGGGCGGGAAGACTCACTTGGACCCTCAAGCACCGTCCGTTGGAGAATCGTGCATGCAGGTGTGATGTACTCGCCAATGTGAGGCAGTGATTTACTGAACAGTCAGCCCCCACCTGCGGCTGTGTACCTAAGGCCTTGCAGATGAGGTTGCAAAGGTCACCCACCGCATTTCCCTGCTTTGAAGCAGTCCTCACTTAAAGTGTTCCAGACAGAAGCATCTTTTTTGTTCACTTTCCTTTTTTAAGAGTGCCATTGGAGGATGTTCCCTAAAATCTTTAGGTCAATCACTTCAGCATGTAACAACCCTCTTGACCAAGAATTAATCCTGATATCCAACTAATATTCTCCTTGTTGACTGTTTCCTGTGTGGGGACACTAGGGTGAGAGGATAGCTGCCCCATTTTGTTCCTACTCTTATTTTGTTATTTTGTGTGTATGGGTGTTTTGTCTGTGCATATGTCTGTGCACCATGAGTGTGCAGTGCTGATAAGGCCAGAGAGGGATCCAGATCCCTAGAACTAGCATTCAGACAGTTGTGAGCTGCCACATGGGTGCTGGGAATTGAACCTGGGTCCTCTGGAAGACTGCTAAGCCACTACTCTAGCCTCTACCCTTTATTCCTATGCTAATGTCTGGGTTAGTGACATATCTGAATCTCCGTCTGCTCCTTAAGATCCTATTTGAGAATTCATCCTGATTCTTCTCTGTATTTTGACATTTTTTAAAGATTGTTGTTTATTTACTTTAAAACAGGATCTCACTAAGATGTCCTCCTGTCTCAGCCTCCTGAGTCCTAGGATTACAAGCCTCAGCACTATGCCCTGTTTCCTACATCATTTTAGAGTTGGGAGAGATCAAAGCCGTTCTGGCTAAGACAGCCATTTTGCCCCCTGCTCTACACACTATGTACTCTCTGCTCCTGTGCAGTCTCCCATCCCCACCAAGTACAATCACAGAAGAGATAAAAAGCCTGTAGAAGTAGCCGTACAGTAAAGATTTGTCTATTTTCCTATAGTTCAATAAACTACCACTGCAAAAATAGATGCCTTAGCTATTTTTCCTAATTAATTAGTTACTATAGTTTCTCTTCTAAAGACTTACTTTGTTCTTGAATTACATGTACTTGTGTGGATATGTGCGTGTGAGGGTGCAGGCTTGCGGCCCTGTCAGATTCCCTGGGGCTGGGGTAGCAAGTGGTTGTGAGCTGACTTGGGAGCTGTGAACCGAACTCCATCCTCTGAAGGAGCATCAGGCTCTCTTAACTGCTGAGTCAGCACTCTAGGCCCTGGGAACCAATTTTTAAAAGAATCTGGCTTGGAGGCTGGAGAGACAGCTCAGCTGTTTAGAGCACTGGCTCCTCTTCTGGAGGACTTGGGGGCTGATTCCAGCATCCGCATGGCAGTTAATGACTGTAATTCCAGTCCCAGAGGACCAGACATCCTCTTCTGACCTAGGTGGGCACTACAAGCACATGGTGCATTGACATAAATATGCGCAAAGCACCCATTCACACAGAGATAAAAGAAAAAGTTAAAGAATCCGGCTTAACACATTTCCTTGTTGAATCTAATTATGAAGATGGCAGCCATGCCTGTACTGTATGCCTCAATGATTTAGGATGTTGAAAATAAACCTCCTGAATATTTTTTTATTCTCATGGATATTTACAAGGGGATATGCATTTGTTGTCCCTATTGAAGAGCAGAAACAGATAACCATGGTAAAAAGCAGTCGTCTACAGCAGTAGAGATTCAGACCTAACATCCTGCTCTCAAGAATATTTACTAAGGGACCGGTGATATGGTTCAGCAGGGAAAGGTGGATGCCACCAAACCTAACAACCCAAGTTTGATCCCAGGATCCCCACAGTAGAAGAGAACCGACCATGAATTGTCCCCTGATGTTCACACATACATGGTGGGACCCAAGGGATCTGCCTGTCTCTGCCTCCCCAGTGCTGGGATTACAAGCATATGTTATACCTGGCTTTTTATGTGGGATCCAGGGATTCAACTCAGGTCCTCAAGTTTGTGTGACAAACACATACTGCCTGAACTGCCTCCCCAGCACCTGTCGCCTTTTTTGCACTTAATGCTTGCCAAGCCTGTGAGGTAGTGTTTGCAGACTCAAGACAATTGATGTGCTCTTACACTTACCAGTCTTCCTCCTAACAATGTTATATTCTTTAACTGCATGTGTTTCCAGAAAACATTAGCTCAGTCACACTTTTGGCCAAGGAGGGGCTTACCAAGAGCATGGGTCAGATTCTGTGAACTAACTTGCTCGGATGAGAAGGTAACAGGAAAGAGTTGTGGCTAAATGCATGTTTTGATAAGATTCCGCTGATGTGGGCTCCATCCACATTAGGGCTCTAGTCAAGGTGAGAGTGAGCCCGTCTGCATTTTTATTGTGAATTAGAAAATGATACTTGAAGAAATCAATTGTCAGGCTTCTAGATTCAGCCTCGGGCTCTGGAAGCAGAAATGGGAGGAAAAGTTCTCAAACTAACTCAAGGGGAAAATGAGGCTGCGTGTAGAGTTGGCACCATTCCTCAGTCACACAGCTTCAAAAGGCGACGCAGATCCTTGCTGCTGCCACACAGATATTAGGACGTAGCTCCCAAGCTGTACCTTTTTGAACACCCTAATTTAAGTTGCTTTTTCCTGCCAGACTCAGGGAGGGGTTATGAGGGACCCAAAGATGGGGCTCTGTCTCTGTCTCCAGTGGGCTGGATGCCAATAAGGGAATTGGCATGAGAAATAATTAAGAAGCCAGGGATGGCGCTTAGTGGATAGAAGGCTTGCCTCATATATATAAATCCCTGCGTTTTATCACTAGCATGGGAAAAACTGGGCATGGTGGTGCATGCCTGTAACCCCAGCACTAGGGAGGTGGAGGTAAGAGGATCAAAGGCTCAAAGTCATCCTTGGCTACATCTGTTGTTAGAGGTATATTTAGGTGATGTCACTTGGTGGCAAACTGAGCTCCATCCCTGACCTTCAAGCTGTCCTCTGACCTCCACATGCATACTCGCCCTTCCTGCACAATAATTAAATAAAATGTTATTAGAAAGTTAAAAAGTTTGTATATTTCTGGGGCTGGAGAGCTGACTCTGGCTAAGGGAATGTGTTGCTCTCACAGAGGACCTGGGTTTGATTCCCATCACCTAAATCGTGGGTCATGTCCATTTATAACCTAAGTTCTGGGAGATCCAACAGGCAAGCATATGGGGCATATACTTGTATGCATGTAAATATTTCCAACACATATCTTTTTAAAAAGTTTGTATATTGTAAAACACAAAGCATGAATCTTGATATAAACTGGATTTTCCTTAATAATACATATCAGATTTGGCTTATTAACCATAACGAATATACCACACTGATCAAAATCAGTGGAAATTAGCATGTCTCTGAAGGGGTACCTGCTTACCTTTTGTATTTTCCATTCAGTCTTTTTCTCTAAACTTGAAGTTGCTAAGAAAAGTCCATTCATTAAAATAAAATGCCTGGGCATTTTATTTTAATAAGACAACAAGACTGGAGTACCCAAACCTCTTGGTCTGAGCTCCTGCAGAAGTTAGTGAACAGTCAGGGATAGTGGAAGCCCCACAGGGAAACCATTTCCTGTGTAGCACACTCAGTCACAGCTCAAGCCGTCCCTAAAGCTTGTTGGAAGGTGCCACCTTTAGAGAAAGCAGTAAAGAGAAAACCCCTCTTGCGCAACCCGAATTTATTTTTCCTTTCCTATACAGTACACTGGGGTGCAGAGATAAAGTCCATTGGCACTAGGGGATGGAGCAAGGATTCAGGTGTGGTCCCCCCATCCCTGTCAACTTTTCACACTGGAAGCCTCGCCAGCCATTTTGGCAACAGGCCCCACCCCTTCCCCTTGTCCTCTTCCCCTATGTCCACTCCAAAATCAAATCAGGAGTTGGAAATTTACAGAAAAATGAATGGAAATAAATAAAAACATAGTAAATGTAGTATATATATATAAAAAACTCTCTAGATGTTTCTTAGAAAAAAACTCAAGATACCAAAGCATCAAATCCCTCATATCTTAAAGTGTTCGTAAAAGAGCAGATGGTGTTTAACAGACATGTAGGACATTCCCATAAAGTTATAAACATACCTTCCAGAGATTGCTTTAGATAAACAGATACAATTCATGCAGCTTTCCATGCAAGATACGACTTGTTGTTTGGAATCCAAGTAGAGATTCCGAAATGGAGGTATACCTGAAAAAGCTTAGGAGATCCTATCGGAGAAACTGAAACTTCGGCCAGCTCTCCGACTCCTGCCCTGCAGTGTCGTCTTTGAGAATTCCTGGCTCCAGTCCTGCGTGTGGGACTCGGGTGGGTAGGGCAGTGGGGGAGAGTTATTCCTATCTCTGCTGTTTTCCCTCAGCTCAAGGTCAGGGGCAGCTCTGTATAGTTCTGCTCTGCCCACCTCTGGAGCACTCCTGGGTGGTGGGTGGTGGCCAGGTGCTGTGCCCACACAGATCTGAATAGCACAGCACAGCCTGGTGGGTGAAGTGGGTGCACATGCTGATACTTTATCAGCAGGGAATTTGGTAAGCTTCCCATGATGCCTAGTCTGACTCTGGGGCATTCTTGTTCTTGTTAGAGGGGCAGACTGACCCTCTCCTGCCCCTCAGTTTTACCATCTATGATGAGACAGCAGTACCAGCTAAACTTCAGTGGTATATTTGTATAAAAAATCCCCCAAAACATATTCCTTTTCTCACTGCCATGACAAAATATCTGACTATATTAGTTACTTGTCTATTATTGAGATAAAAGACTGTGATGGAAGCACCTTGTAGAAGAAAGGGCTTATCTGGGGCTACGGTCTGGAGGAACGAGAATCTACGTGGGCAGAACAGAGGCATGACGACCGAAGCAGGAAACGGTGTAGCTTACGTTGTTAACAGCAAGCGCGAAGCAGAGAGAGAAACTGGAAACGGTGTAAGTCTTAAGGCTCCCAAATCCTGCCCCCAGTAATATACACCCTCCAGCAAGCCTACAGCTTCTAAACCTCCCCTACAGCTCCACCAACTGGGGACCAAGGGTTCAAATACTTGAATCAATAGGGGACATTTTCATCCAAACCATCACAAGAACCAAAGAGACTTAAGGAGGGAAGGGTTTGCTGGGCTTGTAGTTTGAGGGTACAGTCCATCACGGTTGAGAAGTTATGGTAGTAGGGGCTTGGAACATCTGGCCGCACTGCATCTGCAATGAGTTTGCAAAGAGACAAGGGTGATGGTGCTCAGCTTGTTTCCCCCTATTTTTTGTTAGATCATGAATCACAGCCCATGGGATGGCGCTGGCCCATGTAGGGTAGGTCTTCCCACTCAGGTAATGTGATCTAGACCCTCCGTCTCAGGTGCCAGTGCCAGTGGTCTTGTTTCCACAGGCATTCTAAACCCTATCAAGTTGACCAACAAGATTAACAATCCTATAAGACCTTGATGGGTTCTGAATTCTCAGACAGCCTGAGTCAAATGCTTAGAGAGGTCAATATAAAGTGATAGCGCCCGTGGCCAATCAGCAGGAGCACATCTTTAAAGGGGAGCATTCCAGCTTGGTGTCATGGCATCTGTTGCAACACCAGCACCGGGTGCTGAGACAGGAAAGAGAGGAGTTTGAGACCAACTATGTGGAGAGATCATGTCTCAAAAGGTACAGGGCAGTTCCTGTTAATTCCCTTCATGGCTGTCTGGGCAACTGTGGCAACTGTGGCCGGATTAGGCGATAGTTTAGGCAAAATGAATTCTATGGAATGTTAATGTGAAATTGTCCAGGTTTCAGGTGTTAAGCCCAGCTGCACTGTTTTGCTGGACAGTCCCTGTTCATGGTGTCAGGCTGAGCAGACAGCAGCTCATGCAGAACTGGGTTAGAAATCTGTCTCCTGAAGCCATGGCAGTCTCCTCTGAATGAGACGATAGCTCCAGACAAAGAAGTTGTTCTTCTGCTACTGCCGCATTTAGTCTAGGAGTTTGAGGGTTTGGGGGCACTCATACATCTGGAAAGAGGTGTCTTTAGAGCTCGGGGAAATAGCTTAGCCTAGAAAATGCTTGCTGTGTAAGCACGAGGGCCTGAGTTTGGATCCTCAGCACTATGTCACAAGCAGGAAATGCTTGTGCGTGTGACCCCAGCACCCGGTGAAGTTGGAGGCGTGTGGATCCTCGAGTTCACTGACCAGTCAGTCTAACTAAATCAGTGAATAATAGGTTCAGAGAGACACTGTCTCAAAAAATACCGTGGAGAGCAACTCAAGAAAGTACCAGACATCAGCATCCCCAACACACACATACACACATACATGTACACATACTAACACCCCCTCCACACATATGATCCTCCCCACAAGGCATCTTATCTCAGATATCAAAATAAGGTGTCCATTGTCTAGAGACCTGCTCTAGACATGAGAATGTGCCTCCACCTCTCCCATTATCCCCTGAACATCTAATCCTGCCCCTCTAGCCGCAGGGGACATCATCAGATCTGATATCATGTAGAAAGCTGGGTCAGAGCAATCAGTGTGTGCATAAATTTCAACGTCATTATTACCTCGCTTTTTGACCATGGATAAGTCAGCTAATGTCTTCTGCCTCAGTTTCCCTCATTATGGATAATTACATAAAATAATTGCGAATTCAATAAGATGGTATAAAGAAACATGGTGCCAGGTGGTGATGGTGCTGGCCTTTAATCCCAGTACTTGGGAAGCAGAAGCAGCTGGATCTCATTGGGTTCAAGGTCACCCTGGTCTACAAAATGAGTTCCAGGACAGTCAGAACTGTTACACAGAAAATCATGTCACAGAAAACAAAAACAGAAAGAAAGAAAGAAAGAAAGAAAGAAAGAAAGAAAGAAAGA
>LOEQ01003531.1:438092-459911 GCA_001685075.1 Bramus lutescens
GTCCTGATAGTCAGCTGATGTGGAAGGGTCCAGGCAACTGTGAAGAGCATCATCCCATGGGCAGGCATTCCTGGACTAGATAAGCATGAGCCTATGGGAAAACCACCAAGCAGCATTCCTTCAAGTTCCTGCCCTGACTTCCCTCAGTGATGAATGATGATCTGGCATTGTAAGCCGTATAACTGCTTTCCCCTAGGAAAGCATTTGGTCAGAAAGTTTCCATCACAATGACAGAAAGGGAACTAGAAGCACAGGGAAAGGTTGGTTGGGCTGCATAGATAGCAGTTTTAAAAAACCAAACACTCCTGGGCTTGTGTGTACATGTGTGCACGTATGTGTGTGTAGGCACATATGTACCGTAACTCAACTCAGGAGGTCAGAGGACAACATCACTGCCAGCCCTTATCTTCTACTTGTTTGAGTCTGGTTCTTTTGCTCATTTCTAGCTTGTCTGGACATCTGAGGATTCTCCTGTCTCTTCCTCCACAGGAGTGCTGGGATTAGAGATGTGAACTACTGTGAGCTTTATATGGGTTCTGAAGATATAAACTCAGGGCCTCTTGCTTGAGTGGCTTGTAGGTTACCTCCAAAACCCATTAGTTTTAATTAGTTGGTTCTCAGCATGTCCAGCATAACATGGATGCATGTGTAGGTAGTAAAAAAAAAAAAAGGTGCACAAAGCTCTAGGTCTTTTAGTGCTTGCTGGAAGCCTCTGTCTGGAGGGCCCTCCTCTGCCCTCTTGTTTAAGCCAAGTCACTTTCTCTTTTTACATGAAAGAATATTTATTGTATTTTATATTATGAGTGTTTCCTCTGCATCCAGTTATGTGTACCATGTGCATGCCTGCTACCTGTGAAGGTCAGAAGAAGGTGTCGGATTTCCTAGGTCTGTAGTTATGGACAGTTGTGAGCTACCATGTAAGTGCAGGGAACTGGGGTCTTCTACATAACTGCTGAGCCATCTGTCCATGTCCCCAAACCCATTCTTAATGAATAACAGATACTTAAGATACACATGTCTCTGATGTCAGCACCTTCTCCCACTCCAACTGCAAGGTGGTTTGGATCTGAATTCAAGTATTTCAAATCTACTTTCCCAAGAGAAGCAGGCCAAGTAATGCTGCCTCTACTCTTGCCTTTACATGGGAGTGACCTGCATATTGAACAGTCACTTGGGAAGTATCAGGGAGGGTCAAGGAAGGACCTGCTTCAGCCCTCTGCAAAGAACCCAAGGTGGACCAGGGTCTGTGCTCACCACTTCTCTTGAAGTGGGGATGTGGATTGATCTTCAGCACCTGTGCCAGTTAGTGTTGCCAACTTGACACAATTAGAGTTATCTTAGAGGAGATTCTTCCATCAGACTGGCCTGTAGGCATGTCTGTTTGGCATTTTTCCTTGAGTGTCAATTGGTGTGTAAGGCGGTGTGTGCAGTGCCACCTCTGGGCAGGTGGTCATGGGAGGGAGAAGAATAGCAGCTTCTAATGGATCCGGAAGTACATCAGCGGGTAGCATTTCTCCATGTTTTCCACCTCAGCTTCTGCCTGAGTCCTGCAATGACCACCTCTCAATGGTCCACCATGATCAGGACACACAAGTCAAGAATCCTAACCTATCAGAAGCTCTGCTTTCCTAGCCAGGAAACAAAGATGCAGCCTTCGCAAGGACTGTATTAGTTCGTTTCCTGCTGCTGTGACAAAATACCAGAGAAAATTAACTTAAAGAAAGGAAGATTAATCTTGGCTCATAGTTGCAGAGGTCTCTGCTCATATTTACCAGTTCAAGGCTCTATCATCCCTGGGCTGTGGTGAGGCAGAATGTCACGGCAGGGAGAGCATGGTGGAGCAAAGCTGCTCACTTCATGATGGCCAGCATACAAAGAAAGGGGGAAGAGAGGGAGGTGGAGGAGAGAGGGAAGGTGAAGGAGGGGATCAGAGAGAAGGGAGCAGGAAAAGGAAGGAGAGAGAAGAGGCAGAGGAAGAGAGAGAGTCAGGGGAGAGACAGGAGAGAGAAAGTAAGGGGAGAGAGGAGGGAGAAAGAAAGAGAAGAGAAGGGAATAAGGAGAAAAATGAAGGGAGAGAGTAATGGAGAAGAAGGAGAGAGAGGGAGGGAGAGAGACAGACACACAGAGAGATTGAGGATAAAATACCCTTCATGGGCATGTATTTAGTAACCTACTTGCTCCAATCAGGTCCCATCTCCTAAAATTTCCGCATCTTCCCAGCAGTCTATTAAGCCCATAAGCCACAGCTGAGGTCAGAGTTCTCATGAGTCAGACATGACCAGCAGGTCCCACCTCTGAACATGGCTGCACTGGGGATTAAGATTCCAGCATACGAGCTGGTGTGTGTGTGGGTGGGGGGGTGCATTTCAAATCTAAACCACAGCCGGGGTTGACTGTGGGAACTGAGGGTGATGTTTAAAATCTCACTTCATCACTTTCTTTTCTTGAGACTTGGTCTCCTGAAGCCTCACATGTGTGGCTGGGAATGACTTTGAACTTCTGCTCTTCTTTCTTATCTCCACTTCCAGAGTGTCAGCATTCTCAGTTTATACGGTACTGGGAATGGAATCCAGGGCTGTGCACATGCTAGGAAGGACCCTACCAACTGGGTTACAATGCCAAGGGAGACAACGTTGTAATGCACAGTCATAGCTGTAACAAGTGAAGCCACCATTTGCTACCACACAATGCGTTGATCCAGGTAAGAGCACTCAGTCACTTACTCCTTGAGTTCTCTGCATTTCCTTGAAGCTGGGTCATGGTCATTCCATCCCAGAGACTCCTTGGTTGGCACAAGAACCCTGGTCTTACTTGTTTCACCTCCAGCATAAGTAACGTCACTGCTGGGGAGCCAAACATTTGCCAAGAAGGTAGACTGAGATTTAATTTTATGGAAAAATATTCTCTGCTTTCCAGCATCTGCTAGAATAATGGATACTCGCTATAACACATCCTCTTTCACCAGTTTTCTTCTAGAAGTTTCTCAGAAAGAAAATGATTGGGGCTGGGGAGATGCTCAGTGGGTAAAGTACTTGCTGTGTAAATATGAAGACGTTAGTTTGGATTAGAACCTGTATAAAAAAGCTGGGCCTAGTGCCATGTGCTATAATTCTAGAGCAGGGGAAGTGGAGACTGGAGGATCCCTGGAGCTTAATAGTCAGTCATTCCAGAAAAAAATGGATGAACTACAGGAATACTGAGAGACCCTGCCAAGAAGAGTGTAAAGGGCGATTGAAAAAGACACCCAACACCAGCCTCTGGCCTCATACACATGTATGTGGGCACCTGAGCACACAGGCAAGTACACATACACAGATACACACACACATACACTCTCATAGCTCTCACACACATACAGTCACACCCTTATGCACACACCACACACACTCACTCATACCACACGCACATTCACACCCTCACACCCTCTCTCACATACTTCACACACACATGTAAATACAGGTAAAACAAATTTAAAAAATAGATCTTTGAGAACAGTTAGTAAAGGGCTGTGGATGTAATTCAGTTGTCCAGCCTACATGGAGCCCTGGGCTCCGTTCTCAGCATGATATAAACTGAACATGATGGTGGACACCTGTAAGTCCAGCAGGTGGAGGCAAGGAGATCAAAAGCTCAAGGTCGTCGTGTGTTGTCTGTGTGTGTGTGTGTGTGTGTGTGTGTGTGTGTGATGTATAATAAAATGTTCTGTAAAGTCCTCTTTTTAAATTGAGTTCGAAGAACATGAAAGAAGTTTGAGGTGGGAACTTCAGGGCTCTTGAGGTCCTTATTTTTATTTAGTTTTATTGAGCTGGAAATAGAACCCAGGGTGGTAACCATATTCTCAACTGGGATGTTTCCTAGACCCCTCAGTTTTCTTAGGTTGGACAGTCACATGATGCTACCCAGCTTGGATTATGCCTTTTTGGTGTTGTTTTGAGACAGGGTCTCTCTGTGTAGCTGTGGTTGTCCTGGAACTCATTTTGTAGACCAGGCTCCCCTTGAACTCACATAGATCTGCCTACCTCTGCCTCCAGAGTGATGGGATTAAAGGCATGCACCTCCAAATCCAGCATGCCTCTACCTTTTTGATATTTCTGGGGTACCAGGAAACTAAGCACAGTTCAGAGGCTCTTCCAGTGCGGCCACTTCTACTTCCAGAGAAGTCCACTTCCAGTCTGCACAGGAAGAAACTCTCTGCTCCGCCCAGTCACTATTCTGGTGAGACACAGGCCCTGTGGGTCACCTTGTTGTCTGGTGCATTTGTGCTCTAAGAAACTCCAAATGCCTCTGGGAAAGCAGAGACCTTGGAGGAAAGAGGCTGTCAAGGCAGTACAGGAGACCCCAGAGCCAGGGTTGAGCCTGAGGTGGGCAGGGACACTTCTTCCAGTGGACCTGGCCTCTTCCCAGCTCGGCCACACGATTGTGGGAAACAAAATTCCTGGGCTCACCACAAAGGGTAAAGGGTGGACCCAGGCAGGCTTGGCTCTGGCCTGAGGTGGGGTGGCACCAGCTCCTGCCCACTACAGACCAGGACGTTGAAGGAGGAGGGCAAATTACCCAGAGAGGCAGGGTAATTGGCTACTTCCTCAGGACTGTTTCCTTTTTGAGGCAGAATGCTATAATTGGAAGGCTACAAACATTGGCTGGCTGGAGATAAAGCCACCAAAAAAGAGGGCATTTTGGGGTCCCAGGTGTTAAACCTTGTCATTAGATCCTGGACTGTGGTTTGGCTTGGCTTCCCAAAACCTGTTCTGTACACAACACCGGAACACTGCCAAGCTCAAGCCAACCTATAGGTCCTCTTTATGGGGCAAGGTCTGAGCTTCCTGCCCTGTGACTTGACCTCAGCTGGCCTGCAGACCTTCCCAGTCCATCTCTCCTCTCTCTCCCATAGCCACTTAGAGTTAGCATTGAAAAGGAAGAGCTAAGCAATAAGTGTGTCAAAGCATTTTTCTAAGTTATGTACAATACCCCAAATAAAAATCTCACCTCTTCTAATCAAGAGCCTACATATTGTTTTGTTGTTGTTGTTTTAATTTTAAGTCTGTCCTGGAACTCACTTTGTAGACCAGGCTGGCCTCGAACTCACAGAGATCCACCTGTCTCTGCTTCCCAAGTGCTGGGATTAAAGGCGTGAGCCACCACTGCCCGACTCTGTGCCTATGTTTAAAATAATATTTCTATCATAAATTTTTGGTTGTATGCATGTAGTCACATGCTTGAGTGAACATGTGTGTATGTGCTCCTGTATGTAGAGACCAGAGGTCAATCTTAAGTGTCTTCTTCGATTCTTGTTCATCTTGTTTTGGGACAGAGTCTCTCACTTTTACATGGAACTTGCTGATTTGTCTAGGCTGTCCAAGGATCCTCCTGTCTCCACCCCTCAGAGGCTGGCGTCACACGTATAGACTACCATATCTGTGTGTGTATGTGTGTGTGTGTGGTGTGCATGCTTGGATGCATACATATTCCTGCATGTACAGGTATATGTGCATATCTATGGAGGCCCAGGGTTGATGGTGTATGTCTTCCTGGACTCCTCCCACATTTATATTGAGGCACAGCCTAAACTTGAACTCAGAGCTCTCAGATTCACATAGCCTAGCTAACAAGCTTGCTTCAGGCATCTCCTGTCTGTGTCTTCTGACTGAGAGTCACAGATGAGCTACCAATCTATTCAGTGTCTACATGAATGCTGGTGTTCCAAACTCAGAGCTTCATGCTTGTAGGGCAAGCATTTCACCTAGTAAGCCATTTCCCTAGCCCTATATTTATTTTTAAATAGGTAATTTATTTTCATAGCTCAAAATAAAAAGCAAAAAGAAACTTGTCAAATATAGAATTCAGTGGCAGTCTGCCCTCCTTTGGAGACCCTAGAGAAACCCTCCCAGTCCCCTGCCCCATTGATGAACAGTGATTAGTTTGAACTGGGCACAGAGACACCAGTGTCCCATTGCAGGGATTTCCCCAGGCCAGACAAACAAGGTCATGCTGTGTGCCCTATGTTACATTCCACCTTTTTTTTATTCAACTATTTTGTTACAAAAAAACCTGTTTTGTAAATTTCTCCCTACTTGTCCATTAAGATTTATTTATTTTTTTCTTGAGTCTATAGCTCTTTTGAACCATTGATGGATTGTCCTTTCTTGAATTTGGCCCCCAAGATGGGCATTTAGGTGGTTTCCAATCTTTTGCTTTTTCAAACTACGCTCCAGTCGCTTCCCAGAATTCCTTGCGGGTGAGAATGCTTGTAGGATAAATTCCTAGAAGAGGACTCTCTGGGCGAAGGTCCTAACATTTCTGCTTGTGATATCATCATGCTGCCCTTTATGAAAGCAGTGATTATGGACATCCCCACAGCAATGTTGGACCTGGTTTGTTACTATTCGTCCTTGGTCCTTCTGTGTGAGCCCCAGAAAGTGGGACTGCAGGATGAGTTTGCCCATGGGGTACCAGTTAGTAAACTATTGCAGTTTCTGCCCAAACGGTAGCAGACACATAACTCTGGCTTCAGTATGTCGACCCTTAGAGACCCACTTCAACTCTTAGACACATATCTTTCCTTCCTGTCTGACATGGGCCAGTCTTGAGCATAGAGACGATTGGATTAGGGCCTGTCATGTGAATCAAGCTGGACCTTGTGTGTGTGTGTGTGTGTGTGTGTGTGTGTGTGTGAGAGAGAGAGAGAGANNNGAGAGAGAGAGAGAGAGAGAATCTTTCATTGGTCTCGAGCTTACCAAGTAGAATAGGCTTAGTGATCAGCGAGCCATGGGATCTGCCTTTCTCCAGCTCCCGGCACTGGGATAATATGCACATGCTACCTTGCTTGGTGTTTTCCTCTGGGTTCTGGGACTCAAGCTCAGGCCTGCATGCTTGTGACTTAAGTTCTTTACTATCTGAGTCATCTCCACAGCTCTGCTGGATCACTTATCAGATCAATCAGCCATTATTCTGAAGTCGCCATTTGGAGGGATAATGTGGGCTGGGGACTTAAGGGGACACTTACACTTACTAACCTTTCTGAAGAGAGTTTCAGCTGAAACACAGCAGTCTAGCGCAGAAAAAGTCAGTGTCCTGGGCGTACCCTCTGGTCTCTTGGATCCAGCACTATCTCAAGACAAGACTGAATTCCAGCTGACTAGAAATGTGTGCTCATGACCTTTCTCTATGCCACCCCTTTCATCTTTTTAATTACTTAATTAACTTTTTTGTTTAGTTTAAATTTTGAACCAGGATCTAATATAGCCCAGGCTGGACTTAACTCACTATGTAGTCAAGAATGACCTTGATCTGATCCCTCTGTCTCCATTTCCCAAGTGCTGAGATTACAGGTGTGAGCCATCACATCCAGTTTATGCAGTGCTGGGGATGGAACCCAGGGCTTTACGTGCTAGGCAAACCCCCTATCAGCTGAGTTCCACGGCCAGCCTTCCTTTCATCTTTTATATGGAGAGACACTGCCTGGGTTATAAAGCGTTCATGCACACAAAATGTACCTTTCGAAAATGGTTCCATATGGGACAAGAAATCCCATGTACAGGAGTATACCTCTCCTGTTTATCTCTGGGATAATACGGATTCTCAGAGCATCCACTGGTGTTCCTTCCAGGGCCACTATGCCCAGTCCTGTTGAGTTCTCATAATGACCTGAGAAACACCCTGCACGCAAAGCCGGAAGTTGGCTTGTTCATGAAAAGATACGGATTGAATCTTCTACACATCTGGAATGTTCTATGAGGAACATTTGTCCTTAGATTTGAAATCAGAGCAGTGACAAACCTCCCGTGCTAAGGGAAAGGGACAGAAACATGTCCCGAAGCCTTTCACTTTGTTTCAACTACATGCAGCTGCCAGTGTTCTGTGAATTTTGACCTCCACAATAATGATTTATATAAGGTAGGCAAACAGTGATGATTTTATGTAAGTGAGGCAATGTCTCTTTGTACTTAAGGCTGAAGTAAATTAGATAACAGCCTGGAGTTTTGGCACAATATTTTGTTTGAAGTAGATTCTGAGGCTCAAAAACTCTGTGAAAAACACTGGAAGGGACATCTTTTTTTTGGGGGGGGGTAGTCCTTTTTAAGTTTAGAACACTGTCTTCTCCTCCCAGTCTCCACCAGGCCCACGTTCCCTGGAGGGCCATCCAGCATCCACAGCAGCCCAGCAGAAGAGCCTGAGGATGAGCTGGCCTTCCAGAACTGCTCCACGATTCTTCCACCTGCACAGCCCCATGGCCAGCTTTCTGACTTATCTTTGGTTGCTGGCCTCAGACTGGACATCCAGACTAAAACCCTTTGTTCTTTGGGAGCTGTGATCAGGCCAGGTTTTTAACCCAAAGTGTGTCACATGGAGCTGTACTAAAAAATGTGTTCAAATGGCCCTGTGAGAAGCCAGCTCTATTTTGGAGATCTTATTTTTTATTTAATTATTTGTACATGTGGGATTGTATGTGAATGTATGTCACATGTGTGTAAGGTGCTGTGGAGGGCAGAAGAAACCACTAGATCACCTGAAACCCAGAGTCACGGGTGTTGTAGACTGACCAACATAGACTCCTCTGGAGGAGCTGCCGCATGCTGCAGCCACGGTGTCTTCCCACTCTGAAGGGCCATACCCAAGAACTGTGAAGCAAAAGATACCTTTCTTTAAGTTGCACTCTGTCAGGTATTTTGACACAGTGATGACAAAAAGAATGCATATATCAGCCAAACAGTTTGTTGGTTTGTTAAGGAAGCCTCAAAGTCACCAACCCTGAATGCAGAGGAAGCAGAACCTGTCACTAGCCTCTCATGACATCTGCTGGAAGAGTAAGAGATGTAGTGTGTATGGTTTAGGATTAGGACCGCACCTCCACAGATGGGGAAAACCCTCAGCAGCTAAAGCGTTTGCTGTACAACATGGGGAGTTTAGATCCCCAGGACCTTTGTAAATACAGTGGGTGGGTGTGTTGATTCACTTGTCATACCAGGCTCAGATAGAGATGGGATCTCAGGGTAAGCTGACTAAAGAGAAGCCATATTGACAAGCTCTGAGTTTGACTGAAAGATGGCCTCAGTGAATGATACAAGAGCAATTGAGAAAGATTCCCAAAGCCAAGGCTGGGCCCATAGGCATGATCACACAAGTGCACCCACATATAAACATGCAAACTTACATGAATACACAACACATACAGGGACCCATGAAAATAAAGATCAAACGAATTACAGCTGCCACATCCAGAGTGTCAGGACAATGGTGAAGGAAGTGCACTGGTCTCCACATCACAGTTGTTGGGGAAGGGGACTATTTAGGGTTCTGGCAAGGGAGGGGGAGAGAGACCAATCTTGGCCAGGCACCTGCAGACACAGGCGCCTCTCTCCTGTGGAAGCTTGCAGGCAGATCGTGTCTCCTTTTGGAAAGCTCTGCGGGAGATGCTGGGCTGTGATTAAAATCTTTTAATTAAGGAAACGTTTGCACAGGATGCAGCATGTGGCTGAAGGAGAGTTTGCTTAAATTGGATTTTTTTCCAGTTAACTAGAAAAAATAATAAGATGAACCCTGCTTTGTGGAATTAAGAAGGGCATGTTCTGAAGGGGACCACATGAGCTACCTGAGAATGAGTTTGTCTGCCCCTTTGTTCATTCCCTCCTGGTTCTGACTCAGTGTCACTTCTTGCTATGACAAAACACCCAGCAAAAGCAACGTAAGGATGGGAAGTTTTGTTTGGTTCGCAGCTTGAGGGTACAGTCTTCTTTCTGTTGCTGTGGTAACTAACCTGGCAAAAGCAGCTTAGGGAAGAGAAGGCTTACTCCAGCTAACACTTCCAGGCTACCATGGTCCCTCATGGAGGGAAGTCAAGACATCTGGAATGTGAAGGAGCGGTCACATCACACCCACAGTCAAGGGCAGAGAGAAGTGAGTGCATGCAAGCTAGTTCTTAGCTAGCTTTCTCAATTCTTGTATAGCCTGGGTCCCTAAACCAAGGGAGGGTGGCCCCGAATTACAGCCTCCGTCTTTTCACATCTAAACAGCCCCCCACGGACATGTGCACAGGCTGACCAGATCTGGAGAGTTCCTCTTCTCAGCTGAGTCTAGGCTGTGTCATGCTGACAATTAAAACTGACTGTACCATGACTCCACATGGCAGGAAGGCATGGCAGCAGGAGTGTGAGGCAGTGGGTCACACGGCATCCACAGCCAGAAGGCAGAGAGGTGGATGCTGGTACTCAGCTCACTTTCTCCTTTTTTTCAGTTCAGGAGCCAAGCCCAGTGGCTAGTATCACCCAAACTTAGGGTGAGTCTTCCTATGTCAGTGAGCATAGTCTGGAAAATCTCTTACAGACTCTTCTAGGTGATTTTGGATTCTGCCAAATTGACATCCCAGCACTGGAACTCCTGGCTGGCCATGTAATGGTGACGCTCATCGTCCAGTCATTGTGCTAGTTGCTTACCTGATCCATTTCTTTCATTCACAATCCTCAGATCGGAGGATTGGAAAGTTCCTATGGAGAAGCAAAACGGAAAAGAGATGAATCTTAAAACCATTTTCTTTCCATTTGCTGCTAATGTTTCTCCTCTGCATTAGGAGGGCCCCAACATGTCATCTCCAAAGGTGTGTATCTGTCCTAAGCTCCCTATTCTATCTCATTTGTCCTAAGAGGTAGACTGCAAGCTATGCAGACTTCCCCTTGATGTCCGCTTTCAGTCCTGAACCCAGGCAGGCGGGTCCATGCTCACAATGGACCTCATCCCTGCCTTCCTTCAGTATTAATGCAGCTGCATATTTGCACTAAGCTCCTCCCACCAGGCTCCACTTCCTAAAGGTTCCACCTCCAGTCTGGCAACCAATCCTTCGACATTTGGGCCTTTGGACACACTTCTCCAAATCCCAATGCACCTTGGTATGTTGTGATCCAGCTGCCCTCACTCCCCCTGACTGACAGCGGAACTTCCTTGTGGTCTGTAATTGACAKGGYTGTTTGTYTTCTTTCTGGCCGGTGGGTCTCCACAGAAGGAGTAGAGGTATAAAAGGTTGCTGTTCTTCCACCTGAAAAGAAGCATCTGTGTCTCAATCTCGGCACCCCCACCCCCAGTCTCAGCACCCAGGCTGTCCTGGCAGCAGCATTGGTAGGTCTGAGTCCAGTTGTGACACTAGATGGAGAGATGATAGAGTAGTTCCAGGGGCATGCTGCTCTTGCAGTGGGTCAGGGTTTGGCTCCCAGCACTGTGTCAGCTAGCTCACAAGCCCCCGACACTTCGTTTCCAAAACATCCTTTGTGGTCTCTGTGGGTACCTGCACACATGTGGTACACATAAACTCATGAAGGCACACACGCACGTGCACACACACATGCATACATCTTTAAAAGGGGTACATAATGACAGTGTTTTTCTGAAAGAAAATTTTCATGTTCAATACCCAAATTTGGGCAGGTGACCCAGGGTCAAGGGGAGTGGGAGGAATGCATGAGGCTGTTTTCTACTTTAAGTTTATTTATTTATTTATTGATCATTGGGTGTGTGCATATGAAATATGCATGTGATTCAGGAGAGCAGGCCCTGCACCTTGACAGAGCGGTGCAATAGAGCCAACCCTGTTAGTGCAGGTGTGGGTGAGCCAGCCCTAACGATGTGAGCATAGGAGAGCTGCCCCCATTTCTCAGCTGTCCTTGGTGGCATGGGCGGGGTGGGGGAGAACATCCTTCCCTACTGCCCACCAATGACTGGGGCAGGTGGGAGAGCCATCCTGATCCTCACCAGCTGTGACTCTCGGGAGAGCAGGCCTTGCACCCCACCAGGGCAACACAACAGATCCAACCCTGTTAGCAGACATGTGAATGAGTGAGTCACCCCGAAACTGTGAGCACGAGACAGCCGTTCCCATTTCCTAGCTGGCGGAACAACCTATGGCTGCCCAAGGTCCGATATCCACCCTATCTATGATCTACTGGCACACGTGAAGGGACCTGACCCGCAGACCCAAAACTGCAGGATCTCTACAACAAAGGGCACCAGCAGAAGGTCCAGGAAGAGTTCTAGCGGGGGCACAGCATCAAACATGTAGTGGAACCAAACTCTGCAAAAAACAATTGCAAGTAGAGACGTGTGGGCCGAGGGCTTTGTGGTGTGACGTTTCTTTGCACTGCAGCTTCTCATGACAAGATTTTGAATTTGTTCCCCNGGTGGGTCTCCACAGAAGGAGTAGAGGTATAAAAGGTTGCTGTTCTTCCACCTGAAAAGAAGCATCTGTGTCTCAATCTCGGCACCCCCACCCCCAGTCTCAGCACCCAGGCTGTCCTGGCAGCAGCATTGGTAGGTCTGAGTCCAGTTGTGACACTAGATGGAGAGATGATAGAGTAGTTCCAGGGGCATGCTGCTCTTGCAGTGGGTCAGGGTTTGGCTCCCAGCACTGTGTCAGCTAGCTCACAAGCCCCCGACACTTCGTTTCCAAAACATCCTTTGTGGTCTCTGTGGGTACCTGCACACATGTGGTACACATAAACTCATGAAGGCACACACGCACGTGCACACACACATGCATACATCTTTAAAAGGGGTACATAATGACAGTGTTTTTCTGAAAGAAAATTTTCATGTTCAATACCCAAATTTGGGCAGGTGACCCAGGGTCAAGGGGAGTGGGAGGAATGCATGAGGCTGTTTTCTACTTTAAGTTTATTTATTTATTTATTGATCATTGGGTGTGTGCATATGAAATATGCATGTGATTCAGGAGAGCAGGCCCTGCACCTTGACAGAGCGGTGCAATAGAGCCAACCCTGTTAGTGCAGGTGTGGGTGAGCCAGCCCTAACGATGTGAGCATAGGAGAGCTGCCCCCATTTCTCAGCTGTCCTTGGTGGCATGGGCGGGGTGGGGGAGAACATCCTTCCCTACTGCCCACCAATGACTGGGGCAGGTGGGAGAGCCATCCTGATCCTCACCAGCTGTGACTCTCGGGAGAGCAGGCCTTGCACCCCACCAGGGCAACACAACAGATCCAACCCTGTTAGCAGACATGTGAATGAGTGAGTCACCCCGAAACTGTGAGCACGAGACAGCCGTTCCCATTTCCTAGCTGGCGGAACAACCTATGGCTGCCCAAGGTCCGATATCCACCCTATCTATGATCTACTGGCACACGTGAAGGGACCTGACCCGCAGACCCAAAACTGCAGGATCTCTACAACAAAGGGCACCAGCAGAAGGTCCAGGAAGAGTTCTAGCGGGGGCACAGCATCAAACATGTAGTGGAACCAAACTCTGCAAAAAACAATTGCAAGTAGAGACGTGTGGGCCGAGGGCTTTGTGGTGTGACGTTTCTTTGCACTGCAGCTTCTCATGACAAGATTTTGAATTTGTTCCCCCTTTTAAAACCTTTTTTTCTTATTTTCTTTTCTTTTTTTCTCTTGAATTTTGTTTTGTTCCAGGGTGGGAGGGGTGCTGAGGTGGAGGGTGGATGTGAAGGGATGGGGAGTGAATGGGATCAAGATACATGACGTAAAAAACACAGAGAATAAGTAAATTTTATTAAAAAGAAAAGAAAAACCCAGTGAGGATTGGAGCTGAGACAGTAAGGTGAAGCTCAGGGTGTATCTGTCTGTCTGTGTTCTGCAGGGCTGCTCCGAGGGCTGAGCAGCATCCCCTGCAGATTTGCTTCCCCCCTACTTGCTGCACCGTGTTCTTCTACTCCTTNAGACAGTGGCTGCTGGAGGCTCAACAGCCATGTGCTGATCAGTGTAAGACTGAGAGCTGAAAATACCTAGATGAAAACATATTTAGTAGGTGAATATTTGTCCTAAAATATTATTCATAATCTATATGATACAACATCTAAGGTGAACTTTCATCTTAATAGGATTCATAAATACAAATTTGGGAGGGTTCAGTCATTAAGACTTATTTGGCTATAAATATCATGACTACCTAAGTCGTCTGGGCTTTTATATATTAGCGAATAAACTGATACTGGCATCAGATTGACTAGACAGAATTTTGGAAAATAAGAAAATTAGTATACTAGATTCATTTTAACCCGTTTTACACAGAGCTTAGAGGAGATGGGAATGAATGCAATGAAGAACAGCTATGTCTACATATTATCTAGGAATTGCCATTCACCAAAGAAATGTTTCATCTGTTCTAAATAAATTCTCAAGAGTCCATTTATGATAAGAAAGAAAGGAACTCTCTCTCTCTCTCTCTCTCTCTCTCTCTCAGAGAGAGAGAGAGAGGTGGGCATTTTGAATTCCATGTGTGCATGTGGAGGTCAGAGGTAAAGGGGAGCTGGGCCCCAGGTGTCAAGCTCATGTTGCCCGGCTTGTTGTGCCAGCAAAGGTGCTTTACCTTGCTGAATCATCCTGTGCTTGCTGTTTTAAGTTCTTTTACCTAGGGTCTCACATGCTAGACAAATGCTATACAAATGGACCTACATCCTCAACCGTGCTTTTATGTTCAAAGGGTAGTCTACAACAAAATGTGTGCAGAATTGAATACTTTTCTTAAGAACACTTTCAAGGGTTGGGGTGTAGCTCAGTTGGTACAGTGTTGGCTTAGTACACAGAAAGTCCTGGGTTCAATTGTCAGCATAGCCTAAAACCACAGCAAAGGGTATATATAATTCCTTTCGCTAGAAGGAGACTCCCAAATGGCTCTCCTTAAGGGCCAGGCAAAACTATCTTTGGAAGTGACATGTCCTTAGTCCCTGTGTCTACCAATGCTTTTGATGTTTACTTTCTTAATGTTCCCTGGCTGGAGTTAAGCAGTCAGTGAGGAACACACCTCCAGACCCTGTCTTTGACGTCCCAGCTTACATAGCCCAGTGTGTGCATCCTGGGAGAATTTTGACCGTCTGGTCTCAGGAAGGGAAGACCTAAGGGAACTGTGAGTTTCAGGAAGGTAAGGTGTGTGCGGTTTGTGGTGTGTGGTGTGTGATGTGTGTGTTAGTCCATCATGCATGTCAGAGAAGGCACATGGGGACATCTCAGTTCCTTGTAGCATGGGGACAAAACTGTTCACATCATGGAAGATTAGGAGATATATAAATGTAACCTTCGAAGGCCTTCCTCTCTTGACCTCTTTTCAGCAAGCTCTAATGTTGGGTGTGCCCAGATCCTCTGTCTGGAGTTAATTGAGATTAATTACTGATAATTCTACTTTCTCATTTTTGTTGGCTAGACTCATTACTATCTTTTAAAAATGTTTTAAAGATGAGAGGTTGCCGATTATAAAACTAAGTCTCCAGCTATGCTGCTAAGCCACCACCTCCATCCCCAATTACACTCTGTGGTCACCTGGCAGTCTCTGTAGGCTCTGACCCTTAGTGTGATGGTTAATACCGACTCTCAGCAAGACTAGAATCACTGACGAGACAAACATCTAGGAGTGCCTGCGAGGGAGTTTCTAAACTGGGTCAACTGATGTGGGAAGACCCGCCCCAACTTTTAGTAGCAGCATTGTTCCCTAGACTTGGTCTCAGACTGATACAAGAGAGACAGCGAGCTGAGTACTAGCATCCCTCACTGAGGATGTATGGAAGTCAGAGAAAAACCTGCAGGAGTCCATTCTTGCCTCCTTCATGTGGGCTCTGGGGATTGAAGTCAGGTCTTCCATCTAGAGGGGCCAGTATTGTTACCTGCTGAGCCCTCTCTCCGGTCCTAAAAGTTCTTGTTCTTATCATGATTCAAAACAGTCCATGAAGGTGCATTATCAACCTTCGTATGTTCTGGGACTCCCTGGGAACAGGGTGAAGTCTGTGGATCCCCATATCAGTATGTTCTTAAATGTAAGAAACAAAGTATGCATTGCTTCAAAAGACAGATTTTCTTGGTGTGCTTGGCTCACTATAGCAGAATGCCGTGGTCTGGATGATTTAAACGGCAGAAAAGTTTCTTCACACTCTAGATGCTGCAATTCAGGACTGAGACTGGGGTGTCCATGTGTTTGAGTCCTGGAGAGAGAGGGTTCTTGTCTTATTTTCAGGTAGCTGCTTCTTGATTATGCTGTTACATGGCCAACTGCTTGGTATGTTTGACTCTGGGCAGAAAGATTTCTGTTCCCTGCTCTTCCTACAAGAGCACAGCTTAAGTGACTTTTGTGTTGTCATGGCTGTAGACTGACAGAGATGGTTTACAGATTAACAATTTAAACCCTCAAGATTTCAGGGTCTAGGGGTTCAGGGAGATGGCCACTGATTAAGTTCTTGCCTTGTAAGCATGAGAACCTGAGTTCAGTCACCAGGATTCACTTGGTGGTGGGGTATACTTGGAATTCCACAAGTAAATTCCTGGGGCTGTCCAGCCAGTCTACCCAAGTCAGAGAACACCAGGCCAGTGAGAGACCCTGTTTCAAAAAACAAGGTAGATGATGCCTGAAGAATCATACCAGTGGTCGAATTCTGACTGTTTGTACACGTGTACATATCCATCCACCCTTACACATACCTCTGTGTGCACACACAACACACACGTGCCCCCCCCCAAAATGTCCTTTTCTTTTTTTCTTTTTAAAGACAGGGTTTCTCTGTGTAACAGCCCTGGCTGTCCTGGAACTCACTTTGAAAACCAGGTTGGCCTCCAACTCACAGAGATCCACCTGCCTCTGCCTCCCAAGTGCTGGGATTAAAGGTGTGAGCCACTGTGGCCTGACTACACAATATCTTTTAAAAGGAATAATAGGGGTCTATCTGTAACACTCATAACAAATTACAGAAGAAAGCAAGGCAGGGTTTCAGGTAGTCTCACTGCCAAGAGGCCTTGCAGATCCTGGGAAAGCGCTGCCATCTTGCTATGCTAGGCTCAGTCTCCCAGACTTCCTCTTTTTCCGCCAGGATGATGCAATGCTTGTGGCCTGAGCCTGGCTCTGGGCACTGATGGATTCCGGGGCTCTCAGAAGGAGCCCCGTAAATAAGAGCTGCAGGGAGTAGATGGAGAAAGTCAAAGAAGGCCATGATTCAGGGGACAGCAGGGAATGAATGCATTTGTTGGGACACAAAGTTAAGGGGATTCAAAGTATCTGAGGGGTGAGCTAGCAGGTACTAACCTCACCTAAGCAGCTGTGGGCTTGCCACCTGCCGTGGTGACAGTCAGAATGAAGCTATGAATGTACAGGATGTGTTCCAGCTGACAGACAGTGTTTACAGACTAGCTTCTACTTCAAAGTATTTATTGCCCACTTCCCATTTAACGGTACAGATGATGGGAGCTGAGTGACTCTAAATACATTATGGATCACCCAATTTATTAAGCACCAACTGTATATGTGGATTAGATAATGAGTGTTATTAAATCAATAATTAAAAGCCATATAAAATTTTAAAGTTTGCGAAAATAAGCTCATGATAGTAAAAATTAGCTCTGATCTCAAAAGTAACAAGAGGGAGTTTATTCTGGAGCCAGACATGTGTGACCATGACCTAAGAACTCAGATTTAGGTTACCCTCAATTCCATGTTCTAATACTGTAACAGTTTCATGGAGTTTTTTTTTTTGATTTGTTGTTTATTTATTTATTGTAACAGAACAGGGGGTAGCTCAGTGGTTAAGGGTTTCACTTATTGTTCTTGTGGGAGACCCAGGTTTGGCCATCAGCTAGCCATATGGGAAATTACAGCACCCTGTAACTGCAGCTCCCGGAAATCCACACCCCCTTCCTGAACTTCAAGGGCACTTCACTCACACAGGCACCTACATATACAAAGAAATTTAAAAAGTAAGAGTATTTTTAAAATAAGGAGGTGAGGACATCAGGTAGGTGGTTCCAAGAAAGCAGAGAAATCTATTAGAGGTCTCAGTAGCTATCTGATGGCATTCTTTATCTCTGGGTTGGTGGAGGTTAGCTATCTTGTTAGCATGTCACATTAGGATTTATCTAATAGTCACACAAAGAATGGCCAATGAGCAGGCAACAAATGGCTGTTATGTGCAATGAACGGCTATTACGGAGTCTAGGGTAGCTGTTATTATTTGGCTGTGGACCTGTAACGTTCTTTTTTTTCATAATCATGGAAATTCTAATGCGTCAAGCAGTCTTGTATAATCCTTAATATAGGTGCCCTTGGTTTGTTTGAGACCTCATTTCCTAATCATTATCCTCAGCCAAACTTTCCAGGGAAGTCACTGCACTGACTGCTTTGTTGAAGGATTGATCAATTCATTCATCCATGCAAAGTGCTGATGAAATACCTCCTATGCATCAGGTACTCTGGGAAATTGGTAAGAAACAAAATCCTGCCAATATTGAAGTTCTACTTTAGGCAGGAGACAGAACAGAATAGCTAGGCCAATAGTGACTAGGCAGTTTCAAATGAATGCGATGGTTAATTTTGCATGTCAACTTGATACAATCTAGAGTCGTTGAAGAGACAAGCCTTGGGCATGTGTATTAGAGGTTTTCTAGATCAGGTTAGTTGATGTGGAAAAACATACCCTAAGTGTGGGCAGGACCGCTTTGTAGGCTGGAGTCTTGGGCTGAATAATAAGAAACTGAGCTGGGGACCAGCATTCATTTCTCTGCTTCCCAATAGCGTGAAAATTGTGAGCAGTTGCCACACTCCTGCTGCCATGACTCCCCCCATCATGGACTGTATACCCCTGAACTGTGAGCCAGAATAACCATTCATTCTCTAAGCTGCTTCTGCTGGGCATCTTGTCACAAAAACGAGAAAAGTGACAGATACATCCAGGATGTGATGGGTACTGTCAAGAGCCACAGAGAGGGATGGAAACGAGAGATAGAAAAGGGTTGCTTTGGTGCAGAACAGACTGGCCACTGTGAGCGACACTGCTTGGCTCTTCAGGGAAGGATAAACTGGTGTTTCTATACTCTTCTCTGAAATTTCAGTCTAGATAAATGAATCGACTTTCTCAGAGCCCCAGGGCCAGGTGGCTTCACAGTCTCAAAATTGTACTTCTGCTTTCCAGTTTAAAAAATAGTGCTCTAGGCTGCAAATGGAGTTGGGGGGGGGAATGCTAGCCTCATGCACAAACACCGGGATCCATCTGTAATCCTAGCACTCGGTCGATAGAGGCAGGGTCATTTTCTGCCACATACAAGTTTGGGGCCAGTGTGGGTTATGTAAAACCCTGCCTTAAGAAAAATATGCTTCCCCAATGGGCTTACAGATTAGGCATTAAATACAGCCCAGAACCTGGGAGTGAGTCCTGAAAGAAGTCCCCAGAAAGCAGAGCGCTGTGTAGGTCTTGGCTATGAAGACACAGGTGCCCAGAACTGGCCTGGAGGAGTGGAGTGGAGGCTGCAGACCTGCTTCTTGTTCTTTGCTTGAGAAGCAGCAGCTACGGAAGAGAATATCCCTCATCTACAAATTCTTTCTAAGAGTTCTTTAATACATATGTATTTGCAGGGCCATCACTCAGGAGACAGAGGAAAAGTCTTGTCCTGAAAAAAAAACCCACAAAAATATTTTTGTTTTACTTTTATTTTTGTGTGTGTGTGTGTGTGTGTGCGCACGCGCGTGTGTGTGCATGTGAATGCAGTGCCCACAGATTCACTGGATTCCTCGGAACTGGAGTTGTGAGCTACCTGACAGGAAGATCTGAACTCGGACCCTTTGCTGGGCATGTTCCTAACTGCTAAGCTATGTCTCCAGCCTTTATAAATTATTTTATGGAAAGGACTAGTAGCAATTTTCAATCCTTGTGATCTTTAGAAATCTGAGTTTGAACTGAAGTCTCATGAGATTTACTTCCTTCTACCTTGTTAGACAATGAACTAGAAAGTGTGTTAAAAACTTGCTAGGTGCCTAGGTGGTGGTGGCGCATGCCTTTAATCCCAGCACTTGGGAGGCGGAGGAAGGCAGATCTCTGTGAGTTCGAGGCCAACCTGGTCTACAAGAGCTAGTTAGAGGACAGGCTCCAAAGCCACAGAGAAACCCTGTCTTGAAAAAACCAAAGAATAACAACAAAAAGTTGCTAGGTAAGAGAGAATCACAGTGAATCGGCAATGGCTAGTCTACACATTTATTGTGAGAACTTTGACATGCACACAGTTACAGGAGGCACAAAAGGACACTAAACAGAACTAACAGGCAAGATACAGAATGACAAAACAGATTCAAAAATCATCTCTGGAATGCAGGATGGATATCTAGAAAATATTAAAGAGTTCCTGCCTGTCAACAATAATAAGAAGCTGACAATCCAATAAAAGAATGGGCAATGGGAGCAGGGGAGATAGCTTAGTCTGTAAAGGACTTGTATTAGCATTAGGTCCTAAGTTTGATCTCTTAGAACTATTTAGACAAAGCTAGTCATGGTAGTGTACACTTCTGATCTCAATTTTGTCGAGGCAGAGGCATGCAGGCTCCAGGGGCTCACTGGTCAGCCAGGGCAGTCCAGTTAGTGCTTGAAAGGTAAGGGAACCTGTCTCAAAACAAGGTGGAGACCAGCTAAGGAAGACATTTGATGCTGCCCCCTAGCCTTCGTGTATGCATGCGCCCACAGGTATTCACACACAAGAAAGAAAAACACACAGACATAGACACAGACACACATATACACATACAGGAGAAGGAGAGAGAAGGAGAGGGAAGAGAAGAAAAGAGAGAAGACGAAAGACCTCTTCAGTTGGTATATGAGATGTCCCCCAGAGGCCCTTGTGTTTCACCACTTGGTCCCCAGCCTTGAACTGTTTAGGAAGGTTACTGGACCTTTATGAGGTTGAACCTTGAGTAAGGCCCCTGGGAGGGGACTTCAGGAGTTTATATCTTAGTTCACCTTCCGGGTTCTTTCCCAGTTGTAGGGCCCGAATTATACAGGCTCATACTCCACATTGTCTGTCTGTCAGAGAATCTGAGCAACTTACAAGGCACAGTTTGCACCTTCCACAGAGAAGGTGGTTGCCTGGCTTTTTGATAGTAAATCAACCTGACGCCATAGTAACAAGTGGTCAGGATATGCTAATGTCGTTCTGCTCCTTCTGTTGTAAATTAGGAGGTCACCAGGAAACAATGCTAATGAGGTTCGTGTTACCTGCCCCCCTCAGTTTACCTTGATATAAAAATTATTTGGAAAATAAACATGGGTGATTTCAGGATTTGAGTGATGGCTGAAACTCCCTCCCGATACTATTGTGTGAATTGTGCCTCACTTATTCCCATACCCTTCTCTAGTATGAGAAATGATTTATGTCTGGGCTGGTTCCTGACACCCAGTGTGTGGGAGAAATGTGATCTTTCTGCTTCCTGACTGCTAGTCCAACCTCATGATGCTCCTACCATCCACGTCTTTCCCGCTACAGTGGGCTGTATCTTTTAGGGCTGTAAACCAAATAAACCCTTTTATTTTGGAAAGTGCTTTTTGTTAGGGTATTCTACTACTGCAATAAATTCTTCCAAATGGTCATGTAGCTTCTTGGCCAGTAGGCTCGTGAAAGATATCACTGGTCAATAGGGATATTGGAATTAAACCAACTGAGAGATACCACATCACACTCATCAGGACAGCTGTAATAGAAACAACCAACCAAAAAGCAAAAACAACTGATGTTTACAGATGTAGAGGAATTAGAATGCTTATGCATGGCTGGTGTGGACTGGGGAGATGACCAAACTATTAAAGTACTCACTACACAAGGACAAGGACCTGTGTAGATGGGAGTTTCTATACCGCTCAGTCCCACAGCCGTTCAGTCCCAAAGAAATACGCAGAGCTTTATATTAATTGTAAACTGTTTGGCCTATTATCTCAGGCTTATTATTAATTAGCTCTTATAACTTAAGTCAACCCATAATTCTTGTCTATGTTTAGTCATGTGGCTTGGTATTTTTTCTTTTTCTTTTTTTTTAATATTTATTTATTATGTATACAATATTTTGTCTGTGTGTAT
>LOEQ01003532.1:12057-34748 GCA_001685075.1 Bramus lutescens
GAGAGAGAGAGAGAGAGAGCATACTTAAGCCACTATTGATTGCTCCTTCAATTCTTAATGATTTGTGACAGAGAATACAGAAAAAAGATATTTCCTATAGATTGATCCTCTCATTTTTTTTAGTATTTTTTTGAATACTGTCTTGTGGTTCTTTGCTTGCAGTAACAAACAAAGTTATTGGGCCCCATATTTCCTTTATAGAGATTTATGCAAGAGCAAAGAGTTGAAAGCGTGATGCTAACAGCCCCAGAGATCAACACAGGAAATGAGTTCCTGAATAAATATAAGTTTTGCTATTCTACACAATTGAGCAGAAGTTCTGCTATCCCACAAATGAAAGTGCCAAATAAATAGGAGGTATACATTCTCTTTATAGGAAAATACTGTTTTTGTTCTCATTAGGAAGCATTAGCTAAAATAAAACAGAAATATGATGTACTGTGCTGTCTCTAAAAACATTCCCTGGGACCATTTCTAATAATTTTTATTTCTAAACCTGGAGGATTTTGAGACAAGCACCACTCGCCTCTTCTTAATTGGTTTTGGTTTGTTTTTCTTGTTTTTGGTTTGTTTCACAGTGCTGGGAATGGGCCCAAAACACTTGTGCACACTTGGCAGGTGCTCTCTGGCAGAGCTACCTCCACCTCTCAAAGTCTTCTTTCCTACCTTCTAGAGTGGCACTGCCCAGTCCTGAGACCCAGCTCCTCCATTTGCTGCTGTGTAACATGGAGCAATTTTCTTAGCTCTGTGCCTCTCTGTTTCATTATCAATAAATGTATGACAAAATAATGTCACCTTCTTCATTGCCTTGCTGGGGGAATTGAATATTTTGATATAATGAGATATTTAAAATACCTTGCCATAGTAGACACACAGTGAACACCAGTTCTTAAAGTTAAAAATCATCATTAGATAGCTTTATTAAGCCATATGGTTTTGATAACATTTATATGCCCACAATCTCCAAATTCATAATTTTATAATCATTGAATCTCGCTTAAATGTTGTTAAGTATTAAAACCCATATCTACCTAGTCCTATTTTAGAGGAATCATAAACTTAATTTTTCTCTGACTCCTTGGCCACCTTCTATCAAATTACACCAATTAGAAACTATTTTAAGAATTACTTTTAAAATATTTGTTTGTTTGTTATTGTGTGTGTTCACACTAAACAAGTGTGTGGAACTCAGAAGACAAGTTGTCAAAATGGGTCCCCCCACCCCGGGTCTAGGATCTGCTTTTAACCAACTTTTCTTTCACCATCCACATTCAAATCTATCATCAACTGTGCTAACTGTGTAAATTATCCATGGGGCTACCCTTCCTTGCCTCCCCCTGAAGTCCTCATTTACAGCTGCCACTATTTTCCCGTGTTTCACTCTGCTCTCGTTTCTCACTCCTGAGTGCCTCTTTCTACGTGGCCTCTTGCTTACTGAAGTCTGATCCACTTCCTAGGGACCTGTTACAAAGCCAAATGATGAATGGTAATCCCTGCTTCTCCGCAGCCCTGGGGTTCAAACCCAAGCCCTGCACTGATCCCTGAGGTCAGTTATTGACTGCTCTGTTGCCTCATCTAGACCTCTTCTGCTGCTTTCTGTTTGTTTGCAGTGCTGGAGATGAAATCCCCGGGTGCCGTGCATGCTAGGCAAATGCATTACTTCTGGGCTGGAGCTGGAGCCGCCCTCTTTCTTAGTTTAGTCTCCCTAACCTGCTACTTTCCTGAACCAAGGTTTTCATGCAAGCTGTTCTCTTTGCCCAAAGTGTATCCTCTGTCATGTCTTAACTGACCGACTCAGCCTTTGGGAAACCTGAATGTTACTTCCTCAGTACCACCCTGAATGATGACAACTTGCAGAACACCCTGCCTTTTTATTACTCTCTATTAGTCACAGATTATAAATATCTATTTACTGATATGATTGCCATAGCTGTAAATCTTATGAGCAAGAGTGTTTGGTCTGATTCATAGCACAGCAGTCTGCCCCCAGAGAATCCGTGTGGAGGGACTTAATGGATGAATGGACACATTATTGACTAAATAAACTCAGTGGTTCTAATGACGGGGCAACAACCTCTCAACGCTGTGCAGAAGATTTGTAATTTGCTATTTGGCTTTTCCTTTGTGCTCCAGATAATATTCGAATGAACGCTCCAAAACAACCAGGCCGCAGAGGTGTGGAGGAGCAGTGGGACTTCAGTAGAGTAAGCGCCGGGGGCTCCTTCTCAGTGCGGGGAGTTCCAGCTGGCCCCCATCCGGATATGTTTCCACCATGCAAAATTACTGACCTGGAAGCTGCAAAAGTGGAAGACGATGTGATCCTCTCTTGGACGGCACCTGGAGAAGACTTCGACCAGGGCCAGGGTAAGTTTGCACACTTTGTTACATAACTACCTTTCCTCTTACAGTATTTCGTTTTCAGTGTGTGTGTGTGTGTGTGTGTGTGTGTGTGTGTGTGTGATCATTTTTAGTGTTTTCTGTAGCAAGCTTTCTGGTCAGACTTTTTTGGGACCACCAGCCTCCAAACAATGACATGGAGACTTATTATTAGTTACAAAAGCTTGGCCTTAGCTTAGGCTTGTTATCAACTAACTCTTATAACTTAAATTCACCCATTTATATTAAATTATGCTCTGCCATGTGGCTGTTATCTCTTCTCCATAATGTACATCCAACTTCCTATGTGTCTCACTGGTGAAATCTATGTAAAAGCTATATGCTCTCCCCAGAAATCCCACCTAGCCTCTCCTGTCTAGCTATTGGCCACTCAGCTCTTTATTAAACCAATCAGGAAAAAAAACAGTGATCAAATATCCTGCAATGGTTTTCCATATAAACTTTACAAAAAGTTTCACTCCTTAAAATGAAACCTAGAGGCAGAACAAATAAAACTACCTAAAATGTGCAATGTACATAACAACCACGGGAGGATGACATATTGATTATGTTGCATCTTGTTTTTGAAAACTACCAAGTCTTCGTAGGTATCAGACTTTAGCATGAATCTTTGCAATTTGACTTGGCATTTAGGGTTTTTCCAGTTGTGTATTCCTTGCTAGTTTGACTGTTTGGGGCTATTTTCATTACTCATTTTCAATAAACTAAAAAAACGCTCAGCGACTAAACTTCCCCAACTGTATTCTTAATTTCAGCTACAAGTTATGAGATAAGAATGAGTAAAAGCCTATGGAGAATTCGCGATGACTTTGACAAGGCCATTCTAGTGAACACATCAGAGCTTGACCCTCAGCAAGCTGGCACAAGGGAGACATTTACTTTCTCACCCAACCTTGTCACCAGTGAACTTGAACCTGAATCTGACGGAGAAATGCCGGAAAACCACATGGTGTATGTGGCCATGAGAACAATGGACCACAACTCCCTGAAGTCAGCTGTGTCCAACATTGCCCTGGTGTCACTGTCTACTTCCCCCAGCTCTGCTCCTGCACTGAGCAGAGATGATCTGGTACTTAAAGGGGTTTTAATAGCAGTAGGTTTGATAGCAATCATCTGCCTTATTATAGTTGTAGCACACTGGACTTTAAACAGGAAAAAGAGAGCTTTAAAGAAAGAGAATGGGACAAAATTTCTATGAGCAAATGCGCGTAGTTCCTTCCTCACTAGATATGATGCCCGTGGCCATTACGTTCATAAAAAAAGCCAACAAAGTCAAATTAGCATCAACACTGTGTTGAAATGCACCTGGGCATTTATATAATACAGTTCAGGGTTTTACATAGCAGATAGATATCCCCTACCCCTTCCAAAGAAACAACTTTTATAATACTCATTTGGGGGGAAGGTTAGAAAACAGTAAGTCTCCAGTTATGGACAAATAATTTTTAAAAATATTGCTCAAGGTAATATCTTGAAAGACAAAGTAAGGGAAAAATCAAATCTGAGTCTAGAAAAGTGGTTTTTATTGAAGTTGAAGGAAGAAAATGTCCCAGACACAGGAACTAGGCAGTGTAACCGTCTGTAAGAAGAAACCGTGGTACTTTGGTGAATTTCTCATCTCTGCTTATCTGTACAGAGCAGGATGCATGTTTATAGGTGGCAACCAAGCTGCTATATAAATGGGGTCCTTACTGCAGGGCTCCTTATGTCTTCTCCTTTGGTTAAATACACAATGCTTCACATTCCACCACCAACGTTTGCATGAGGAGACATTAGAATGTGGTTATTGTTCTTGCCCCTTGATGATCTGTGACAGAGACACCAGAGTTTATGGTTTGTAATATTTTAGCCCCACTGAAGCATCTTACTACGGTGTTGCCTTGGAAATAACTGAATAAAAATGCTTACAGTTCTCATGAGGCTTTAAGAATAAAAAACATTCTGAAATAATTCTAATATGTGTTCCATACAATTTTATTCTATTTCAAAGAAGAGGTCATGGAAGAATAGGCATTTAGGAACTGCTAGCAAAGTCTGCCCTCTAATTGAATAAACTGTCTATAATAGCTTCTTCATCAAGGGAAGAGAAAGGAGACAGCAGGGATAAAATGGAAGAAAGACCTTGGAAAGTTGCTTCCTCTTTGTAAAAAAATATTATTGAATAGTAACATCATTTCACTTCTAGATTCAAGAACCCAAAACTTTATTGAATTAATATAATATAAATGAAGGTTTGGGTTTATAACCAGGATTAACTAAGAATAATTTTGCCACATTTGGGAAACATGTTGTTGACGAAATGTGGAGACGTGGGATAAAAATAGGAAAGAGAGGGCATGAGGCCAGGAGCGAGAGGTACAGCAGAATGGAAAACCAGCCAGGGGTTCTCTCGGCCCCAGCTCCTCCTCGAACTCCTCCTTCTGTCCATGTCTGCCTTTGCTGTCTGAGTTTCCAAGATTAGAGGCCTGGTGATCTCTTCAGCCCAAGTCCCAGTGTGGAGCTCGGTCCTTCCGCCTGGTGTTGCCACTACATCTGTTAGCCTGGACTTTGCTCCTCTATGGCTTCAGTTTGGGCTGGTGAAATACAGAGATGGGGCTGTGAGGGAGGGGCTCGAGCTCTCGGATGTTTTTATTTTACAGATGGAAAGACAGAGCACCAGGGTGGATCACGGCAGTGTGCTGGAGGGTGGCAGAGCTGTATCAGTGTAGAGTCGGGCTATCAGCTATCCCATCGCTCTGCTACTGAAGAAGCCATGCGAGACTTCAGGAGACACCTCACTCTTCCGTGATCCTCAGCAGGAGGGAGCCACTTGTGTTTGATGCATGCTCGAATCCCAACATCCAAGAGGGTTGACAGAAGGGTAGGGAATCAAGGCCAGACTACACCATATAGCAAGACTCTGTCTCAGAAAACTAAAAGATAAGAAAACAAAAGAAAGAATTAAAAGACTTGCTTTATCTCATTTTTTCTCCCCCATTTTCTGAGAGCAGGTGTAAACAAGCACATCTGACTTCCGTCTAGAATTTAGCAAAGTGGCAGAGGCAAAAGGGAAGGATGTAACATTAACACACATGCAGGGCAGAGTGGTCTCATGAAGTGGGGAGGGTAAATGGTACTCAGTATCAGGAGGGGAGAAAGAGAAGGCAACAGGAAAGATGCAGTAGACAGAGGAAAATCCTGAATTAGAGGCCCCAGGCACTAATAGAACAGAGCTGTGGTAAAGTTCCTGTTGATCATTACTAAATGGAAAAAAAAAAAACCCAGAAACAGAAAGTTGGAACATGGAGAAAGAGGAAGCAGTAAGCATTAGTCACTGGCTGTGTTCCATGTGAATAAAGATACCATTAAAGATTTGACCAGAGATTACAAGAGAAGGAAAATTATGAGCTAGACTTTCAGTTATCTGATTGGGGCAGAGAAGTCTGGGAAATGAGAGTTATACAGGCAAACAGGATAGCTTTTAAATGCCAGAATTGTGCTGGTTATACAGTAGATAGAACTATGTTCTAGGGATCAAAGCCCTCCCACTTTTCCCCCAGCTTTTAGTAGTAGCAAAGAAAGATTAAATTTCAAAGGAAGACAGGCAAAAGTAGCAGACCACAGCTTCTAGGAGACCACAGACAGAGCACACACCAAACACCGGAGAGGCCCTATTGAGCCAACACTGCCATGCCTGCATGTTGTTACTGGAAAAATCTTCCCTAAAAGGGTATATTTGCCTTTGTTTGTCGCTATTAAAATGTATTTATTCTAAGAAGTATTGAACCTGCTGCATCATTTATTTCAAAGTTTAAATCCAACGGCATTAATAAGTTTATTTGCTCCTTCCAAATGAATTTTCTCACTGACAACAATTAAAATACAGACAAAATATGAAACAAGATCCTCTAAGACACTGGACATTAACAAAAAGTGGCAGAAACCAGGGAAACTCTGCCAGTTCAATGGGGAGGTCATGGGGTGAGATCTGGTTTTAGCCAGCTCTCCCTGGAAGACTCTCACTGTTTGAGACAGTAGACAGCGCTTAAACAGAAAGCAACACTTTTATGGAGATGAATGAACTAGGCTCTCAGGACAGTGAAAACTGAGACGGCGGGTATCACAAAGGAAGGAGGTCACAAGTCGACACCCCTTTTCATGTTTGCAGGAGTCTTACCTTACACAGACAGCTTGTGGGAGAAAAAGAGCAGAAAGGAAAAAAGAGCTGGATAAATATTTAGCTACTGCCTCATCTGGGGCAAAGGTGCTGAAGACTCAACTGCATCTATGTGAGAAAGGAGTAAGTACATTGGGTTTTCTCTGGCCACGATAGAGACCACGTTACCCAGTGAGATTATACCTTAGAACTAAAGGCAAATCTGCAATCTCCTCTTTAAAAAAAGCCTGATATCAAGTCTTTCTAGAGTCAAGACAACTAATAATTAAACTACTACTAAAATAGAACTCAGAGAAAATTGATAGGAGCAATCCTGCATGCACACACACACACACACATACACAAGTAAAATATAATATCATCGTCATCATCATCATCATTATCATCATCAGTGTTTATGCCCTAACAATGCTTAAGCATGCATGGGCAGCCCGTGTGTGGTGGTTCTGCAGTTGATCCTTAATAGGCAGTCCTAGATGCGTGTGTCATTGTCATACCCAAGGTTCCACAGTCTTCCTGCATGCTGTCTATCCAGTGTTTTGTGGGTCTTCCTCTTCATCTTATCCCATGCACTCCTCCAAGCAGTCAGTGCTATCTTCAGGGATCTGCCATCATTCATTCTCATAGCATGGACAAAGTATCTCAAATGCTGTTGATGAGGATGTGGAATAAGGGGAACACTCATTCCTTACTGCCCAGAGTACAAACTTGCCCAGCCACTATGGAAATAGCATGGCAGTTCCCCAGAAAGACAGGAATCAATTTACCACAAGATCCAGCTATACCACCCTTGGTTACATACCCAAAGACACTCGATCTTACCATGAAGACACTTGCTCAAGCATGTTCATTGCTGCTCTATTCATTATAACCAGAAATTGGAAATAATCTACATGTCCCTCAACAGAAGAATGGATAAAGAGGATGTGATACATTTACACAATGTAGTATTACTCAACTGTTTAAAAAAAAGTCATCATGAAATTTCAGGCAAATGGATGGAACTAGAAAACAATCATCATGAGTGAGCTAACCCAGACCCAGAAAGATAAATATGGTATGTATTCACCCACATGTGGATATTAACTGATAGTAAATGATAACCAAGCTATAATCCATAGACTCAGACAGGTTAGGTATAGAGGACAGGATTTGGGAGGACACATGGATATCGCTGGGAGAGGAAAATAGAATAGATTTTCTGGGTGATTGGGGGCCAGGAAGGACAGGAATGGGAGGAGCAGGTAGGGAGAGGGAGGGAAGATGAGGTTGAGGGAGGAGATGTGGGGAGAGATAGCTAAACTCGAGGGCTATTTGAGGAACTCTATGGAAACCTAGTGCAATGGAAACCTCCTAAATAAATGGAGACAATCCTAATGAAGGAGACAGAAGGTGACTGAATCCATATGAGAGGGGAGGTGGGGAGAGTCTGGAGCAGGAGAGGGAGGGAAAACTGTAGTCAGGATATATTGTATGAGAAAAGACTCTGTTTTCAATAAAAGAAAAATATAAACAAAGAAAGAAAGAAAGTACATAAGGGTAGAAACATCCCCTATGTCAGAGATGAACTCCAATGATTCTAAATGTTCTCAATATAAACCTGTGTAGCCGAGTCTGCATGCTAGGGCACCAAACGTATATTGATGTCTCTGTAAATTAATGTGGATGTTGTTGAAAGAAGTGTTGACTTAAAATAAATAATTAAAAATTCAAAGAAAGAAAGAAAATAGTGGGAATCCTTTTTAAAAAATAAAATGTATGAAGAAAATTTCAGATGGATTAATAGCTGGTACTACAGAAGAACTATAGCATGCTTTGATGTCATGATTATATATGAAGAAAAGATTTGCAGATCTGCATGGAGACACAGACCACAGTATTGCAATGGAAAGGAACTTCAACAGTTTTTGCTTCAGCAATGTACACTCTTCAGAGCAAAAAAGATCAGTAAACATCAGATTTAAAGTATGGATAAATTCTCTCCCAAGATGAGGAGATGGGAAATTTGAACAGACCAATAGTGAACAAAGAAATTGAGTCAGTAATAAAATGTGTCCCATCAAAGAAAGGATCAAGACTTGATGGCTTCTCCATTTTTATTCTCTTCAAACATGAAGAGGCCATATTCCCTTCTTATCCAACTACTCCAAAATTACACTTCTTTGCTTTGTTTTTTCAAGACAGGGTTTCTCTGTAGCTTTGGAGCCTGACCTGGAACTTGCTCTTGGAGATCAGGCTGGCCTTGAACTCACAGAGATCCACCTGCCTCTGCCTCCCAAGTGCTGGGATAAAAGGCATGCACCACCACCACCACCTGGCTCAAAATTACTTATCTTTTAGGGGGCGACAGAATGTTGTGGTGATAGTTACAGAACTCTGAAAAAAAAACTAAAACTCACTGGATTGTACAGTTTAAAAGATGAACTGTTTGACACATGAATATCTCAGTAGAGCTAAGGAAAGAGAAATAAAGAAATGATACACAATTCAAATTTGGTTGGAGGCTGCATTGTGTGTTACAGTCTGTTTCTGTGGTAGACAGGGAATTAAGGCAGACGTGAAATCAGAGAAGTGAGTGACATCGTAGAGACTCTTCTTGTGTATGTTGTAGGAAGCTGAAGACAGAGGAGAAAGGAAATAAAAGTTAGGGACACAGTTCACAAAGCTTATGATGACAGAGAAGCTCTTGGGAACCTGCACACATATGCAGGGAGGAGACTTCAGTTTGTGCCTAGGAACCAAAAGAAAGAAATTCCTACTCTATGAACCCCGGTGCCCTTAGACTGGAATGCTCTTATCTGCAAGACGGTTCCCGGGATAGGTGGAGAGTGACCCAGATGGTAGATAATTTCATTTCCCGCTTCCTGCTACAGACTGTTGAGTCTTATCAAGAAGACGGCTTGGGAGAACAACTGACTCATGGGCACAGAACACAGCAGGGTAGTCAGTGTGGTAGGAAATCATGTCTTATCTTCCTGGTTCAGGGAACAGATGCAATATAAATGAACAAAACCCCAGCAGGAATAACTTAGAAATTGGTATGATCTTAATTCTCCTTGGGAAAAAGAGCATGAAGACGATCCTGGAAGATGAAAGTAGGAAGTGGAATGTTGTAAAGGGAGAAGGGAGCAAAAAAGACAAGATTTTCAGTCTGACATTAACAGGTCAGGATTTCAAAATATGGCCTCCAGTCCAGTATTTTTTATTCATATTTTTTCAATTATAAAAGGATGGATATTATAAACATTACATATGAGTAAATAAGATGCAATAAAGTTAATAGTAAGTAATATTAGTTTATTAATAGAGTAGTTAGTTCATTCAATTTCTCACTAAGCTAAGGAAGGCCCCATGAGATATCCTTACACGTATAATTTTATAAGTCTATATCTCTCATATATGAAAAGTTGCTAACCTAATGTATTTGCAAGCTAGATTTCCAAAAGCAGAATTGTTAAAAGTACACGTTTAAACTTTGATGGTTAGTACCCTTCAAAACATTTACATACTTTTCTCAATGTTGATGCTTAAATAAGTACCTACTGGGGGATTAATTGGTCTTATCAGGGAATGGTGAGATGGGGGAGGTGGAGGCAGGATTCATAGCAGGGCTTTGTGTGACAAAGAGTTCTGAATTAACACTTTAATATTGATACCTTTATATTAATCCATGGGCATCCTTTCTTAATAGTGTCGGATATGAATTCCTAGCTTGCTTCAACGTGTTGACTACTCGCCCATCTATTCTCCCCAAACAGCTACTGGGCAAATAGAAGGAAGTGAATGGTATAAGAAAAATTCTCACTGAATCCATTGAAGATCCAAGGCAGTGTGATAGCTTTGTTATATTTGCTTTGATTTTTAAATCTTTCTGCATTAAAACAACTATATAATATAAATAATATAAAAGTCATAATGGAAGTAGAGTCATTAGAAATAGAAAAGATAGAATATTATTAAATTTGTATGCCCCAAAAAATATAGCTTGAAATACATTTAAAGCAAAACCTAACATGAAGGATAGCGAGAGACAAATCCAAAACTATGTTGGTGTTTATTTTTCAACACTTCTCCCCCAGTAACTAAAAGAGCAAGCAGACAGCAAATTAATAAAACAGAGATTTGACTAGTGTGGTTAACTACCCTGGCTTAACTGACATATATAGAAAAATATACCCAACCATTGTATAATACATATTTCTTCAAAAGCATATGAAGTATTTTACCAAAATATACCTTAGCTGATGAAAAATTCAAAGTTCACAACAAATTTTAAAAAGTTTACATCTCTAACTATGGGCTATAGAAACAACACAATCAGTAAAGTGTTCAACACACAAATATGAGGACGAGGGTCTGGATTCCTACCTAGCACCATAGCGGATTGTGCTTCTAACTGCAGCACTGTGTGTGTGTGCCAGGACGACAGGAGGATCTTGGAGGCCTGTTGCCTGCCCAAATCTGTAAGTCCCAACTCAAAAGACACCCTGCCTCAAGAAGCAAAGAGGGGCACAGTCAAGAAAGACACTGGATGTCAACCTCTGACTTCCATATATACATAAACACACATACAAATCACAGCTGCACAGAAACACCTGCCATCACACACATATTGACAAATAAATTAAAAAATAAATCTCCACATATGTTTTCTAACTACAGTGGAACTAAATTACAAATCAACAAATGGTCAAAAATCAGTACATCTCTGTGTAATTGATAGTCTAAAAAATTGAAAATTAAAACTATAAAACATTTGGAAATAAATGATCATTAAAACATGATTTCAGAACATAGACGATGAAGGTACAAGAATGAAATGAAACTTAGTGAACTAGAAATAATCATACAAACAATTTCAGAGAATGGAAAGTTTATCATGACTTCCCGAGGGTCTGTGCGAGGCTGGAGCAAGCATGGACTCACTAATTGGCAAGGGCATTTTAGGAAGGGAAAAGCACCTGCCAGTCTCTCACCTGCAAATGCAAAGATCCTAATGAAATACTAGTAAATTTAGAAGAACACTACATCACAGAAAAGTAGAAATTATTCTAAGATGCAAGAATGATTTTAACACTGCAAAACTAATCAGTGTAACTCTGCTTTACAAGACCAAGGAGGCAAATGATCTCATTATTTCAGCAGATACAAAAGTATGTGATAGCATTCATGACTTACGACCCTGATTTTTGGTTGGTGGTCACACTGTAGCTTAGGCTGTCTTGGAACTCATTCTGCTGTAAATCTGCTCTTGAATTTGTGGCAGCTTTCCTCCCTGAGCCCACCAAGTGCTAGGATGGCAAGCATGAGCCCCCCATGTCCAACTGTTTTCACGATTTTAAGAATATATTTTTGGTAGACATGAAGGCTACTTCCTTAATCAGCTATCAAATGTCTCTGATAATAGTGTGCTTCACGATGATATATGAAATATTTTCTGAATGCTCACCCTGAGATTGGGCAAAGCAGCAAGAAGATATCCATTCTGTCTATCTGTATGAAACCCCTCATCAAAACTGGAGATTCTGACTGGAGTGTTGGTCAAAGGAGAGTTTGACATTAGATATATGTTACTCTAAGGCCCAGCAGTTAGTACATGAAAATGAAATGTCAAATGGTATAGGATTTTAAAATGAGCAAACATGTCATAAATGACAGGGTCACATACATATACACCCACAACAAATCTACAAATTTCTAGAAATAAGTGAATTTATCAAGATCATTGAATTTGGGGTCAGCATACAAAATTGATTATATTCCTATAGAGCATCAATAAACAATTATAAATGAAACTAAAAAGGTACCATTGACAATTCCCTCCCATTGTTTAAGATGCTATGAGGGGCTGTGGCAATTGCCACTGCTGCAATAGAGCTCAGCAGTGGAGAAGACAGACGATACTTAGCTCCCACTCTGGTGAGGACAAGGAACAGAGTGAGTGCAGCGGAGGAACACTGACTAAGAGGAAGCATAAAGGATAGCGAGTGTCTTTCCAAACCGACTTCGCAGGGTTATTACAGAAGGCTGGCCAGGGAGATAAGATTTTAAGATCAACCACATGCCAAGCATGGGATTTTCCCTGCACTATCTTAGCAGAATTCATGTTCAAACTAGATCCTACAAGGAAGGAACCCCTCACTGAAAAGACAGGAGATTCTGACTGGAGTGTTGATCAAAGAAGAGTTTGACATTAGATATATGTTACCCTAAGGCCCAGCAGTTAGGGTTTTAAAATATATGAAACTGAAATCAATGCTTCTATGACATTGCAGTCAGATTAGCTTCAAGTGGAAACAATACAAAGTAACAGCGGATGGAGATGAACTGGGGCACATTTTCACAATGGAATATGATGGTGAGAGAACACATAGCTACCACTTCAAACAACATGGCTGAATTTCATGTGTAACATGTTGTGTCACAGTAGCCCAACACAAACTTTCACAGTCTGAATCCGAACTCATGAAAAGTCTAAAACCAGGCAAGGTTAACCAATGTGATAACAGAAGTCAGACAGGAAATGTCATCTGGGTGCCTTGCCTCAGAAAGGAGTCTCCCAGGAGGCAGCAAATGTCCTGTGTTTGGAAAAAAGGCTGTGCCCTAGAAAGTTAACTCCCTGCACTTGAGATTTGTGTTGTTTGACTCATACATCTGGCCTGGAAAGCCAGATCCCAGGAGCCATGGTGTAGGGCTTTATCTGAGTCAAGACCTCTGCACACCACAGGCCCCTGGTGAGTGCCAAAGGATAGGAGAGTAGCCACGGCCTGTATGTGATAGCCATGTGGATCAGGCCCTTGGCCTTGGAGAAGCTTAGGGGACCCTGCCGTGTCACAGGTGAGAGANAATACTGGCAGGTACCAGATGGAAGGCTGTGTCAATCTGGGAAGACACAAACGCAGTGAGGCCTTCCCACCAGGACCACTGTGGCCAAAAAGCGCAGCAAGGACAGTGCAGCTAAAGACACCACTTTGACTCCATTCCAAGGGCAAAGGTAGAGAGGCAGAATAAATCTGCATCTCGTTTGAGCATGCAGACGCTGCCTTCTGTCCAGCATGAACCACGAGACATGAGATGATAAATAACTTATTTGTAAAGGTAATAAAGTACTTACAGAAGTAGTTAATAACACATGACCATGAGGGTGGCTAAAACCCATATCAGAAAAAACAAGAGCTTTCCAAGAACAGCCAGATGAGCAAGATGCAACACCCTTACCTAGAACTCATGAAACATAAAAAGAGGGACCCCTAACACTGTAAGGGTAACCATGGACACACTATGATGGTGGTGGTACCATAGATATGCTATAATGGTGGTATCACCATGTACATGCTGTGATGGTGGGGTCACCATGGACACACTGTGGTGGTGGTGGAACCATTAACACACTGTGATAGACAGTCAGATAACTCTTGACTGTTCCCTAGGGGCTTCAGCTCAGTAGTCCCAACTGTTTGACATGATCCACTTTAACTGCTGTCTCTCCACCCATCCACCCATCCACCTACCCATCCACCCACCCACCTACCCATCCATCAAGTCACCCACTCATCCATCCATCCATCCATCCATCCATCCATCCATCCATCCATCCATCCATCCATCCAACCATTTGTACTCCTAGACCTGGTCCTGTGGCTCACCTCAAAGGTCCTGTACTTCAGTGCCTCAGTGTCTACAGGTTCCTCGGTGGGTTTGTCGGCATCTTGTCAAAGCATCTTCTGTGACTCTTCAGCCTCTGTAGCAGTTTCCAACTCTTCCTTAAATGAGACTGTTTCATTCTCTGTGTGACCTCTTTAGATCCTTAGTAGCTATTCTGATATACATCGCTACAGGAGTACATTGCTGTGTGACGTGCAGCATGTGATCTGAGAGTTAACATTGGTAATCAAGATGAGCATTCCAGAACTTGTGATTGTTGATGGCCATAGTCTCAAGAAAAATCAGGACAATGTGATAAACTGTATCCATGGAAATGATGTAGCTTGTCACTCTAACTCTACTGATTAACTTTTGACATCCCAGAAAGTCACAGATGTGCCTGTCTAGGGCACACTCACAGGGACTCTCCTCTTTCACATGTTTTAGGCAGTTATGATTATTTATTAACTTGAGATTCTAGGAATGATTAAATTTTTCCTTGCTCTCAGCTTACACACAGAGAGAGACATACACACACATACACGTGTGCATATACCAAGGCATGTATGTAGATGTCAGAGAACAACCTGCAGAGGTCTTCTTTCATCATGTAAGTTGCAGGGATCAAACTTAGGTTGTCAGGCTCGACAGTAAGTGCCTTTCCTTATGCACTTCTGGCCTGGAATCTAAACTTTGCAAGCATGATAAAGGCATTCATCTTTTCCTCTGGACGTGGACTTGGATCATTATCTGGACAAACACTTTAAACCTCGACTTTAGTCTTCGTTTTTGATTGTTTAATAGTTTGTTAGCAGTAAATACTAAATTGTGATAAGCCAAATATCAAATAAAATGGACAGACAGACAGGGTAAATATTGATGCATTTGTCTATCTGAAGATCAAATTAAATTTGCACCAAAGCTATTTACAAGTAATTTGAAGTCAGGAACACTGTGAGCCATGTTGGATTTCCATCTGAAGTTCAGTGAGCTTGAAAGAATCTATGTGGTAACTGATCCTCCATAATTTATGATTCAGAGTGACATTTAATTTCAGCAAAGTAAATTTATGTTGTTGGTTTAAACTTCACTGACTGGTAGGAGATGTGTGATAGAGAAGCAATGGGGTACTGAGGGAACTTGAGAAGCTTGTTTCACAAAAGAAGATGAAAGTTTTACCTTTTCTCTCTACTGTAAGCCATTTTGTAGTACCTGGACTCTCACTGATGGCTTTGGTGTATGCGGACTGTAGAAAGAGCGTGCCAAGAGATGCTGAGGTTGCTCCAGTGTTGCTGAGGGTAAAAATGAAATCCCCCAAGAGAGAAAATGGGAGAGATTCCTTACAGGAAACAGAAGCTTACCTAAATGCACGAAAGCCAAGCTGGGAAGGTGGGGTTCAGGGTGATGGTGGGTGGATCAGTGTCCCTGAATAGACAAATATTTGTAAGTCAACAGATCTTCCAGTGGCCAACCTGCTTTTCTGGCATGCATGTTTCTGGGAACCGGATGTAGACTCCCCCACCCTTGCTCAAGCATCTGGCACAACCCAAGGCAAGCCCAGCATTCCTTTTAAATGGAAACACTTTAAAGTACACAGTTTGGTTTTAAACAATAATTACTCTCCTATTATAGACAAATGTGATCAAGGACCATTTGGTGTCAAGAGGTTAAAGACCTATAATAAATCACCTTGGATAAGGAGAACTGTGTCTCTACTTGGAGCATATATATATAGTAGTAAAGACACTTCTACAACCAGCCCTTTCCGAGGGACATCTACACGATGGGGTCATTGAAGAGTCCTGTCTTCATCTTGATCCTCCACCTTCTGAAAGGGGTTCTGAGCAACTCCCTCATCCAGCTGAACAAAAATGGCTATGAAGGCATTGTCATTGCCATCGACCATGATGTGCCAGAAGATGAAGCCCTCATTCAACACATAAAGGTATATGTGGGAAGAGGCAATTTTCTATGTTTTGGCTATTCCTAGCTACTAGTATTTAATCAACAATTAGCATAATATTGTGTTTAAGGGAACATGATTTGTCTTGCTCTAGTTGCTTGACTTGGCAAGACACTTTTATGTCTGAATCTCCCAATCTTTATCTATAAAAGGAAAGCAATAACTTTTTACCCACTAGGATTTTTATGAAAACAAGGTGAATGCAATGCACATAATTCCAAGTTAGATATGTTGTTGGCATTTAATGAGTAACATCTGTATTTTCTAACCATAGCTTGTCACTGAGGATTATTTTGTGCTAGAGAAAGGCAGGTTCAGCTGTATAACGATAACGAGCAGGTAATTCCTCTGCAGGTTGCTACCCCCACCATAGAGTAGACCCTCTTGTTATTCTACTTGAAATGAACCTGTGAGGCTTAAATAGGATCCTGAAGGGCAAGCCTTCACTTAACCCTTCCAGTGGGCGGAGGCACTGCATCTGCTCAACCTGGAAGCAAGGGGTCAGCTCAGCGCTGCCGCGGGTGTGTGCGGGAGGGGGACATGGGTGCACCTTGTCGCCTCTTCTGTAAGTGGAGAAAAGGTACACGCAGGAGCTCTTTGTCCCGGAAGAGCTAGAAGAGCCATCCAAACTATCATCAATTAGAGAGATGAGAGAGTTCTACCACAGTAAAGGGCTGGGAATAAGAAGGAGACACTTCCTTAGAGAGCAACTCTGGAGTGCTCAGTCTGTTCAAAGCACATCCATGGTCATGGCTGTGAAATGGGTGAGTGTCCTGTTCTGTAAAACGGGTGACAATAAGTGGTTCTCTTACAGAGCCTTGTGAGGAGCATGCAGAAGTGCACACCAGTAACAGAGACACAGATGGAGCTTAACGAACTGCAGCTACTGCCACTGGTTTCCGGTCACCTGTTTTTTCTTGCTTGCTTGCTTTTTTTTGCTACATTTTAACAGTACTTTTACATTATTGTCTTTTTAGCTTGTATTTGTTTCTCTCTCATGCATTAGTTTAATTTGTATACCCATTTCATTATTAGGCAATATGTTATCTTTAGATTCTTCTTTAGCATTTTAATTATTGATTCTTCTTTGACAATTTTATAATTTACAAAATGCCTTCTGACTAGTCGCCACGCCCACTCTTTGTCCCTCCCATCCCCATCAACACCCTCCCAATGTCCCTTTCATGACTTCAAGTTTTATTTCGTGGCACATTTGGTGGCTGTCTGTGTGACACTTGGGTGAGCACTGTTCATGGGACCCTTGCAAGGTCAACGATGAGCTCACAACGGGAGGCAGTAACTGTTCTCTCTCTGAATCTATGTAGCAAACAGTTGGGCAGTGAAGGTTAGGACCCCCTGAGCCCCTCCTCCATTAGTTGCCCTTTTACCCCTTCTGAGGGCAGGTTCCTAGGACCAAACTCCAGAAGATTCCCTGGGATGCATCATGGAGTTTGGGTGAAGAACCCTCTCTGTCTGCCAGGATTCCTGGCCAGAGTATAACTCCAACAGGTGTGGGAGAAAGAGGAGCGGCACTTCCAAGGATGTCTTCATGCTTACCCTAGAGGCCTTCAGACCCTCTTCAGTGCAAGCAAGTTCGTGCCTGAAACTGAGTCAGAAGCCTCGGGTGAGCTGTTGATTGCCACAACAAAAATGACGCAGATACCTGGAGAAAGAAGCAAAGTAGAAAATGGAAGCCACACATGGCTGGTTTGTTTCTGTCTCAGGCCAGTGTGTTTTGGGGATATGCTAGGAGAAACTGGTATCTTCGTTTAATAACAGCAACTTGGTGTTCCACGAAGCTTTGAGCCTTCAGAGTGTTTGCCCTTGCCATCTTCGGTGGGTTTCCTCGTGAAAATCATTGATTTCTCACTGCAGTTATTGAATTGGCTTTCTAAAATGAGCAAGGACTGAGCTTTGCGAGCTAAGTTGGATTTCACTTCTTCCTTCTGTGCAACAAGAACACAGTTAAGTCGGATGGTGTCCGAAGGGTCCCTGCTTAGGGAGAGCCAGCCCCACTATCTGATGCCCCAGATATCTGATGTCTGAAGAGCTCAGGGAACACCCCGCCCCTGGCCCAGCTGCCACTGCGTGAATGCAACTGCCTCTCTTGGCTCCTCAACCCCTGCTCCAATAACCTTTTTGAGGGGAGATTCTCTACCCGGAAGTATGGTTGGGACATAGTCCCTAAGTCAGCTTAGCTTCAGCGAGATAGTATTCCAGGGTCTCCTGCCAGTGTGTGGAGGAGGGGCATCACAGCAGCACTGCCCACCACTGCTGGTCCCTGCCAACGATGCCACTGGTCCATGCAGAAGCCTTGAGAGGACATTGCACAGAAGGAATTCAGAGAAATATTCTCTCTCTCTCTCTCTCTCTCTCTCTCTCTAACACACACACACGCAAAGGGACACAAGTAACAATGTCTCTCTCTCTCACACACACACGCAAAGGAACACAAGTAACAATGTCTCTCTCTCACACACACACACGCAAAGGAACACAAGTAACAATGTCTCTCTCTCACACACACACACGCAAAGGAACACAAGTAACAATGTCTCTCTCTCTCTCACACACACACACACACATACACACACACACACACACAAAGGGACACAAGTAACAATGGGAGTATCTGGAAGTGTCTCTTCGATGCACAGAGCCCAGGTACTATCTGGCCTGGCACTCATGCATTAATTTGTCATTCATCATAATAATTTGCTCAGTCAATCAGTCTTTTTTATCATTTATTTGCAAAGTACAGCATTTTATATAAGGTACCAGGAATCCATCTGCCATCAGCGTTCTATGCTTGTCCTTGGGGAATGCTGGCCCCATCCAGTAAATAATGTCCCACACCCTTCTCTTACCCAGAGTTAAAATACCTATCTAGATATGATATCATGCGCTCAGAATGCAGAACAGATGGCATGTGCCTTTGTTAAAACCTGCAGACAACGGCATCTACTTCAGGCTACTTGCACCTTCCCCTGGAAGGTGTCAAATAGTCACATTTTACAAGGGGAATCATGGGCAAGTATTCAAACATAGTCAGGTTTATACCATCAATCTTTTGGTGATTTTAATTATTTTTATTAAATTTGGAGAGTGGTAGCATGTTAAATTCTCCCAATGATTATTAAAATCTGGACATCGGGGGATAGAAACGCAAAGCATTAAGCATGTTTTCTAAGTTAGAACGGGAATCATTATCGTCACAATTTGGAATGGGGGAGGGTCAGGCTTGGAGGAAAAAAGTAAATTCCCAAGTTTATCCACTGAGACAGGCAGGAACAAGACTCAGCTCTGCATCATTAGCTAAGTGTGGCCTCCCCTCACCACGCTGAACTGTCTTCCTCCCAGGTCCTGTCCAACTGGGCAATCTCCTCACTAGGTCTGCTCCAGGCGGGACTTTGCTCCTGCAGCAAGCCCTCCTTCTTTCTGCACTATCCTTTTCCACTAACATCTACAAATTATAATAGTTCCGATGAAAACAAACAAACCCCACGCCCAATCTCTCATTCCCCTACAATTTAAATAATGGTGTCTTAACCCGCTCTCCGTAGCCGCTGACTCCAGTTTTTCTCCTCCTACCCTCCCGACTCAGTCACACACACAGCTGTCTCTATTCTGCAGACATGGCTCACCATATTGCACAAGGCAGGGGCCACCCCGGCCTTCCTCCCATCACTCTGGTTTCCTCTCCGTGCACTGACTCTCTTCCCCTGCCGGTCTGAGAACACCAGAGTTCTCTTCTTTCCTTGTCAACGCCCACCTGTCCTAGTTGACCCAGCGCCTTCCTACAGCATCACTTACACACACTCTCTCTCTCTCTCTGCCCTGTCACAGTACGCTCCAGGGAGCCTGAAGGAACACATATTACTGTGGTTCCTTCACTGCCAAGAAATAAAGCTACGCACAATTTGCAAATACTAAACGATGTTGTTCCTTAAATCTAACTGTTAACACTATGTTAAAATATACTATAATAAAATGAATGCTATCGTAATATTTATCATGAGATTTAGCTTAACTGTTATGAAACTCGGAGGTATGTCGTATTCTCTCCCCGCTGCGTGCTGTGAGACCTGGAGACTTATAGCCCAGTTCTTGGTTTCTCTATCCAAGCTTTACTTATGGTCGAGGGATCAAATGCAATGGGGGCACAAGATGATAGTGAATAAATATTAATGTTAAGAGAACATGCTTCCCGGCATGTCCTGTAGTTGGTGGGTTTTTCCACTTTAAGGGCCCACCACCCAACTCCCCAATAAATACATGAGATTTTTTTTTCTTATTTATGAATGCCAAGCCTTAGCTTGGCTTGTTTCTAGCTAGCTTTTCTAACTTAAATCATCCCATTTTCCTCTTTAACTATGCTTCGTCTCTGGGCATTATTCTGCATATCTTTCTTTCCTTCTTACTCCATGGCTGGCTGTGTGACTGAGTAGCTGGCCCCTGGTGTCTTCCTCTCCTCCTTTTCCTGCTCCTCGCTCCCTTCCCTAGATTTCTCCTCTTGTTTATTCTTTCTGCCTGGCAGCCCCAACTACTTCTCTCTCCTGCCTAGCTATTAGCCATTAAGCTCTTTATTAAACCAATCAGGTGTTTTAGGCAGGCAAAATAACACAGCTTTACAGAGTTAAGCAAATACAACATAAAAGAATGCAACACATCTTTGTATCACTAAATTTTCCACAGCACAAATAAATGTAAGACACCTTAAACTAATATTCCACGACAGTGTCACATGGGTGATATCATCTGTGAAGTAGTCACAGCTATGTTTTCCCGTGCTGTCAGTGGTGAAATCAGAGCTTAGAATTGGAAAGTGACAAACAAAGCTACTATGAACACAGTTGAGCACATGTCCTTGTGGTATGACTGAGCATCCTTTGGGTATATACCCAAAAGTGGTATTGCTAGGTCTTGAGGAAAGTTGTTTCCTAATTTTCTGAGAAATCGCCTATAGATCTAATCTGATGGGAAGTAGAAAAAGACAAGATCTCTCCTGAGTAAATTGGCAGCATGGGGACCTTGGGTGAGGGTTGAAGGGAAGGGGAGAGGCAGGGAGAGGAGCAGAGAAAAATTATAGAGTTCAATAAAAATCAATAAAACATAAAATGTATTACTTTACCATGGTTGTCTGCCTTACCATGGTTATCTGTTCTACATATTCAATGAAGATAATATAAATTTAATCCAAATACAGACAAGGATTGTACAAAGTCAATCTTACTCAGGAACATAAAGGAAAAATTAAAATGGTAAATTGAATTAAAAAAAGAATTGGAAAGTGTCTAATGTTCCACAAGAAGTGGTGGAGCCAGGTGAGCATCTGCCTCTAGAGTCTGTGTTGCTCAGCGTTGCTCTGTGGTGTGATCGACACTCAGGAAGAATGATCGCTGTTATTAAGGAAGCCATGGCCTTGCCCTGCTAGGCTTTTGAAAGGAAGATCCAGATGCATGTTGGAATGACCTGTAACTTGGTCTGTTTTCAGTGACGTTGTTACACGTGCTCTCTCTCCTCCCAGGACATGGTGACGCGGGCCTCCCCATACCTGTTCGAAGCAACGGGGAAAAGATTTTATTTCAAAGATGTTGCCATTTTAATTCCTGAAAGCTGGAAGACAAAACCTGATTATGAGAGGCCAAAACTTGAAACCATCAAAAATGTGAGAACAAGTTCTTTTTGGCCGATTTTCTTCAGCAATTTAGCTTTTGTTTCCATTTCTTTGTTGGAGGAGAAGTAGTGTAGAAGGAAATGGGATGCCACCAGAGTCCCCCAGCTGTGAGCGATGGCAATCTGTTTGCTGAAATGGTGTGGTCATCTTTTCCTACATTCCAGGCCGATGTCCTGGTGTCAGCAACCAGCCCTGTGGGTGAGGACCAGCCACACACTGAGCACGTGGGAGCATGTGGAGAGAAGGGACTCAGGATTCACCTCACTCCCAACTTCTTAGCAGGAAAGAAGCTGAAAGAGTACGGACCACAAGGTACAGACTCAGCTAAAGCGTTCCAGCAGATACCTTGTGTATTAACTACTGTGTTCTCTTTCTGCGTAAGCCTACAGATGACAGTATGTTAGGAAGAAAGCCAGTGAAGCAAGCTTTTCATTTAAAACAAGGAGCCAGAGCTAGGTATTTCTGAGCTATACTTTAGCATAGACTTGTGTATCTGCATATGTGTGGCATTTTGGCAACTTTATGAATTACTATAGCACTAGGTTATTACAATAAAATTGTTTGGCATGAAGCCTTAGACATCTATGGATCTATGGGCTTCTCCGGACTGGATTAAATCTCCTTCCTACAGTTCATAAGATAGCCACCAGATGGTGACAGCATGCTCCGGCTCAATTGATTTGTGGTCCTGACTCAGCAGAATTTGAGTCTTTGATTCTGTAGGACTCAGGAGAGGCTCAGATTCTGCTTTTTTTTAACAAGCTTCCAGGTAGTGCTGCATGGGGTACCACTCTCTAGGTAGCAGACAGAATCGTTTGGCTATTGTCTCTCAAAAGAATCTCTCTCTCTCTCTC
>LOEQ01003532.1:44212-55552 GCA_001685075.1 Bramus lutescens
AGAGAGAGAGAGAGAGAGAGAGAGAGAGAGAGAACAAAGTGTTTGCTTTAATCAGAAGGATAGTGAAGGGTAAATACCTCTGTGATCTAGGTAACACTGTCCAGTCAGGATCTATGGCACCAGCATACAGTTGATATTGTCAGATAGTACAAAGCTAAAGTTACAATTTCCTCGGGTTCCACTATCCCTCAGCTCATTGCTGAGGCTTTCTGGAGGCATCTTGGAATCTCTTGAAGCTTCTCGGGGAGAGATCAATGAAGGAAACTCAAAACCCCTGTGTCCTTCCCCAGAACCACCCGTCACCAGGGCTACCCTGCATTGCACAACTGTGCAGACTAACTAGAAGTCACTGTTGACGTCCATGATGTTGAAGCGCTACCGCAGCATCTCTGCAAGGCAAATGCTCCTCCAGCATTCCCAGCCCTGCACGTGCTCCCTCTGCAGTTGCTCCTTCCTCACCCATGTAAATGCAGTTCCCACAAACCCCGTGCCCACCCCAAGACTGATTCCCGCTCTTAATCATGCCCTTAGGTGATCAAGAAGAAGTATCCAACCGATGGATCTGAAATCGTGCTGCTGACCGACGGTGAGGACAACACTATCGGCGCCTGCTTTGACCTGGTGAAGAAGAGTGGAGCCATCATCCACACAGTGGCCCTGGGCCCAGCTGCTGCTAAAGAGCTCGAGCAGCTGTCCACAATGACAGGTGAGGGGAGCTCTGCTGAGCCCCACCGCTGTTTGCATGGCAGACCCTGGGCTCCAGTGATCTGGGGAGTAAGGAAAAATAAGATAAGGAGACGTGGAGTCATCTCAGCCAACAGCTATGCTTCTCCCAAATGGCCATTAGAAGTGACCCCATCCATTCTCTTTAAGGTCTTGGTTCCAGGACTAGGCCAAACTACAGAAAGTAAAATTGTGTTACACCTTAGTGACCACTCGGGGAGCCCTTCCTGGATACCTTATAAGTATTTAACTCTACCTGAGAAAGACAGGAAGGAGAAGGAGGGAAGAGGTAAAGAACCCGGTGAACAATGCAGAAGGCTAGGTCAATCACGCAGTGCACAGGTGGTTTCTCCACAGAAGACCAGTGTGTTGTGTATCCAAGTCCCACGCATAAACGTGATTCAGAGAGGTCTCCTCTGACTATGGCTTCTTTAGCAGGAAAGGTGAACAGCTTCTTTTATTTAGGGATAGTATTTGAAACACAAATTATTACTGTTGGAGCCTCATATATCTGCACATGTTCCCTAGAAGCAGGGCCTGAGATGGAGGGTTTGATGCCTGTAATTATAGAAGGAGGGTTCTCAAAGGGAAAGAAATGGAGGACAGACAGAGCATGAACCAGGCAAAGGATGGCAGCAGATTTACCCTCTAGCCTCACTCCAGGGGCCTCAGGACCAGACACACGAAACAAACTGGGTCCTCCCTTGAAGTAAGAGGGCTCCCCTTTGCATTGCTGCACCCATAAATCAATGGCATGTTATTGTCACAGCAGAGCAGATGTAAGAATCATTTTTCTGTGTAGTATGGTCCTGGTATAAAGCAATCCCCTGGAGAATTGGTCACGAGTAGTTAAACCTTAGAGCTAGGCAAACTTGCACTTACCTGCAAGAGGACACAAGGGGACATCAGAAACACTATAAAACACTGCTCCTAACTTTGGATGTTCTTTAATAGTTTAAAAGTGACTACCCAAGATGACTCCATGGGCAAAGGAGTTGCTGCCAAGCTCACAACCTGAATTCAGTGTAGAGAACTGACTGCCACAAACCATCTTCTGACCTTCACACATATGGTGACACACACATACACACAAATACATAAATATAAAAAATAGGAGCAACTTCCTATCCCTCCTTTAGTTATTCTTATTCTCCACACCAAAACTTTCAGGGCTGGCTTATTGTTTTTCTTTCCCACACATCCCAATTTTCTGTAACAGCCCTTGGATCCCTGTTGTTTCTTGATATTGTCACACATGTATCTTTCTTGATTTGAGATACAAGTTTAGCACCCAGTTTGTTAGAATTGCACTTCACTAATGGTAAGCCAATTAGAGGGGTCTGTCGTTTAATAGACTCTCATGTGGAAGCACATGACCTTGAAGAATTGAAGCAGCTTCATGACGGTGTTTCGGAAGCTATTCATCGCTAGGATTGAAAAGTCAGTATCAATGGGGCACGGTGGCATAAACCTGTAGTCCCAGTAGTTGAGAGGTGGGGGGGGTAGGAGGATCTGGAGCAAAGGTCATTCATGGATAACTAGTGAACTTGAAGCTGGCTTGAGCTACAAGAGACTATGTCTCGAACATACAAATACACACACACACATACACACACACATATCAGTATCGACTTCTAAGTTAGTGTGTACATATATTTGATTGATCTGTATTATTTATCTTAGCTATGGCTACAATGTTGTAAATACCTGCTTCCTGAAAAATAACTTCTGATAACATAATTGCGTTTTAGGAGGTTTGCAGACGTATGCTTCTGATCAGGCTCAGAACAACGGCCTTGTTGATGCTTTCGCAGCCCTTTCATCAGGAAATGGGGCTGTCTCTCAGCGCTCCATCCAGGTTGGGATTCTTACTATTTGGCTTCTTGTGTCTGCTTATAATCACAGACAAGGCTACTAGACACTTTGAGTTCTACACTCCTCTGGGCTTTAGTTAAAATGCAGAGTCTTCAGCTTGCCATCCAAATGCTACCTTACCTATTTAAATGTGGCCATTGGAATTTACTCATTTTATAAAACAATGAAATAACTTATATGGCATGTCTAATAATTCCTTGTAAGCATTTGCTAACAAGCACAGGCTGTAATATGATAGACTTGTGTTGTCTTCAGAACAGATCATCTGTACACATTCTAGGACAATTGTTCAGACCTGAATTGCCCTATTTTTCCATTGCTCAACTCCCTATGATTGGCCATGGTTTTCCCATAGCAGAGAGACTGCACTTTGCACGACAAAAACCCCATGCAGTTCATTTAGACTCCTGAGTCTTGACCCTGGGTCCACCATTTACTGACTTGGAGTGAAGAACCTTACCTCTCAGAGCATGGAGCAGAAAGATTCTCTGGGCTCGTATAGTTCTAAAACACCAAGAAGCTCAACTTATCTTTCAAATGTCTCGGGGACTACTTTGGAGGAGGGCAAATGGATTTCAAAGTGTTCTCTTCGAGTGACTGCAGACATTGCACGCAGAGTTTTCACCTAGAGAGAATAAACAACAGCACGCGTGCATTCAAACTTTCAACCGAAGTTTCAGCAGGCATGAAGGGGGAGGGGCCCAGCAAAGCCTGGGTGACAGATTCCAAACACTAGGATTTGGGGCCAGCTGGTGTGCTGTGTCTGTAATCTAGGGAGACAGCAATGGCTCCTATGTTGGTTGTCATGCAGAAAATTTAAAAATAAACTCAAGGGTCACGTTTTACAAAGAAAGGAATGTACCCTGGAAAAGGAATTCAGCATCTGAGAAGCTCCCAGGCTTGTCTACGATTTTTTTCTTCATTTGAGAAAGCAGGGATGGAAATGGAAAGAAGAGCAGACTTGTCACCAAGCCACCCGGAGAACAAGGGCCCTTTACCTCCAGACCTATTCCTTGTCCACCCATGGGACCAGAAAGCCTGGCGCCATGACCGTGACCTCTTCTAATAGGTACCACCTCAGACAGAAAGAATTACTGTGAAAGAGACAATTCCCCAAATCATGTTTTCTACCGGAGCGTTGTTGCTCTTGTCCCACCCCAGCCCCTACCCTGCTACAACTCCATTCTATGGCAAACAGCAATCACCTGGTTCAGTGGTTTATTTCAGTCCCCTTCAGAAGGACTGCTGTGTGCTTAACTTAGTAACTTCTCATTTTTAACTTATATCATCTATCCCTGGGTAATAAATGAGTACAACCAGTTCCCCTCAGGGTTTAGTGCAGCAAGAGGTGGGATGTTTACACTAGTAAAGCAGAAGGCAACGGGCATCAAAGGACGGCCAGGGAGAAAGCTGCATCGAAGTGCATAGGAAAAAGGGTGACCCCTGTGTCCTAAGAGACAGACATCAGTGAAAGCTTCATGAAGAAAGTGACATTTGCACCCAATTCTGGAGGGTCAGTAAGACTCAGACAAGCTCGAGGAAGTCATGATGTCTAGGACAAGCTGAGAGTGTGAAGCTTGCGGTTTGTAAACCCTTAGAGGGAGGTGGTCTTTTTGGTGGAGAAAGAAGTATGGGAACTTGAAGGTAGAACAGTAATTTACAGCTGAATCTTTTTTCATTAAAAAATTTCCACCTCCTCCCCTCCTCCCATTTCCCTCCCCCTCCCCCTNATTGTCCTTGGCTTCTCAGTCAGCTCTCCTTGTCAGCCACATTCAGAGAGTTGGGTTTGATCACATGCTCCATCAGTCCCAGTCCTGCTGGCCTTGGTGAGCTCAGCTGAATCTTAAATGACCCTAAATACCAAACAAAGGACTCAAGAATGCATACAGGCCATTTAACTGGCTCCTAGCAATGAGGACCTGGTATTAAGACTGTGAGATGTCATATTGTCTGGGATGTAAAGTGGTGGTCTTCTCAACAGCTGGAGAGCAGGGGAGCCAATCTCCAGAAGGACCAGTGGATGAATGGCTCTGTGATTGTGGACAGCACAGTGGGGAATGACACTTTATTTCTTGTCACCTGGACAACACAAGCTCCTCAAATTCTTCTCTGGGATCCCAGTGGGACGAAACAAGGTGGCTTTGTTGTGGACACAGCCACCAAGATGGCCTACCTCCAAGTCCCAGGCACTGCCAAGGTATGGAGTCCATTTCCTTGCAGATTAGACTTTTTTTTAACAAATGGCTGTAGGTTTGTTTTTTTTTTTTAAGAGTGAGTATTGACATTAGGAAAAACAGTGTCATTGAAGTCAGCCTGCTGGTTAAGTCAAGAGAGAGGAAATGGGTAATTTTATGTCCCCAAACGAAAGGGAAACAATTGAACTACATAGCAATCAGGATGACAAGTGATCCTTATGGCTTTGGGATTGTGAAAATGATTTCCTGTCCCTCAGAAACCCATCCTTGAAAACTGCAGGTAGTAATCAGTGAGGATGCAGCTTTTGAGCCTCATTATCCCTATCCAGGTTTGTCTTGACAAATGGGAGCCACATAGTTAGTCCAAACACACTCAAGTTTGCCTCAACTGGCAGTGTGTCAAGGACACCCACATCTTTCTAGACATGCTCCCAACATGCTTTGGTCACATAGGCATTTGTCCTAAGTCTTTGTTCCTGACTAGAAATATCTGCATCTGTTTCGGTCAGGTGGGCCTTTGGAAATACAGCCTGCAAGCGAGCTCACAAACACTCACTTTGACCGTCACCTCCCGGGCAGCAAGTGCTACACTGCCTCCAATTACAGTGACACCAGTCGTGAACACGAACACAGCAAACTTCCCCAGCCCTGTATCCGTCTATGCAACTCTTCGCCAAGGAGTCTCGCCAATTCTCAGGGCCAGCGTCACAGCCTTGATTGAATCCGTGAATGGAAAAACAGTGACCCTGGAGTTACTGGATAATGGAGCAGGTAACCATCAAAGAAACTAGAAATTAGTTCTTCTTCTAACACACCACCATGGAACGGCTAACAGGCATGGTCTGCTGAGGACAGTTGGTATTAGGGCCTGGTGAAAGAGTTCTCAGCATCCTCATACATACCATGTTCCCAAACATTGAGAAACATGAAGAGGGGTCCAGTTTGGGCCTCTAAAAAGCTAAAGTGCATTGACAGTTTGAATTCAGTAGGATTCTGTGCACAGAACTGTCTGCCTTCCCAACTAAGAGAAGGGAATAACAACCATTTTCTGTCCATTGCCTCCTCAATATGTATGCACATATAAACATATTATATAATATATATATAATCTTCATTGTTATGTTCACCACACACTTTTTAGGTATTACTATTCCTCCATTACTGGTAAAGATATACTGTCACACTTTAATCAACAAAGATGAATTCCAGCAGAGTTCTAGATGATTCATATATCCATGTGAACTTTGATTAGGCTTGACCCCCAAGTAAGAAATTCTGCTCACTTTTCTTACATTTAAGAAATCTATAAAGAAGAAATACAATTCAGTATTTCCTTTTTGGAATGTGTCTATTTATTCTGATAGAAGAATCTTTATTAGAATGAATTTTGTAAGTGTATTTCCTACTCAAACATCCTCTGGGGAGAAATTATGAATTTTTCTTCCCCATCATATACATAAAGCAATCTGATTTGACAGGACAGATAATTAGTGAGTTGATAGCTCATCCTACCAGTCATGACAGAGACATGTGAAATGACCTCTGATTCCAAAAGGAACAGACTTTTCAGGGTGAGAAGATTTACACAGAAGTCTATATACATGTACATACATAGTATACAAAAGCATCAGTCCTCATCATATACATAGTCAAGCCTCATGGTCTCTTGTTGATAATGCTCAGTTTCTCTGTTTGCAAAATCTTAATCCACATGTGGATTGGAAATATAGGTGTCAAGTTGCCTTTAGGGTATTCATGAATTCATTCATCTTCTTGTCAAGGTGCTGATGCTACCAAGTATGATGGTGTCTACTCAAGATTTTTTACAGCTTTTGATACAAATGGTAGATACAGCATAAAAATATGGGCTCTGGGAGGAATTACAGCAGATGGACAGAGAACATTACCTCAGAATGGAGTCATGTACATAGACGGCTGGATTGAAAATGGTAAGTGGTCTGGAGACTGGACCAAAAGACTTGGGTCTAGAAGAATCAGTAAGCCTTGAGGAATAATAATGCAAAGATGCCTCTTGGTTTCTGACTCTCACTCCGCCTTATTGGTGTTTGGAGCTGGTGATCCTTTGTTCTGAGTAGACTCTTACATCTTGTAGGATCCTGCTGCATCACTGGAACCAAAGAATCCACTAGATACCAGTAAAGCCCCAACCCCAAGTTACTATATTCAAAAATGTCCCTAGTCATCTCCTGTAAGAGAGGGCAAAATCCAAACATTTGATAACCAATTAGGCAAATCACAGCTTTTAACCACTTTGGCTTCAAATCATATCATCTACAAGACAAAATATGTCCTTCACTTTCTTCCACTGCAAAGCGGACTCTTAGAGGGTTACCCCCTGAGCCCACATGCAACCAAGTGGGAAAACCACATCTTTAAGAAATAAGACCGTACACAACACTCTGGGTTTCAAATGCTTGCTCAGGATCAGAGTGGATTAAGAGCAAGAGAGTCTAAAGGGTTTCACGATTTGCCTTCCTAATTAAAACCAACAACAACAACAAGAATTCTTTGAACAAGTGGAACTTATGAGAAAGTAAATTCCAAATAATGTCATATTCTGCACAGAACACCTTTGTTGAAGACGAGTTCTGGGGGCTTAATTGACTGCATGAGCCATAGCAGTTTTTGAGGCACAGAATTAGTTTTATATAAGACTGTGAAGCAAATTCCTTTGTGAATGAATTCCCAGGAATTGACTGAGACAATTGGGCTGGAAGTGGGTGGTATATACCAGCAATCTTAGCACTCCAGAAACGGAGGCAGGAAGATCATGAGTTTGAGACCAACCTGGGCTGCATAGTGAGACACTGTCTCTTTCAAAAGCATAAAGTGTTAGAACTCTTAACATAAACTAGTTCATTAGAAATTGTAACCAAGAAAGAAAGATAAAGCACAAATATGGAGAATGTGAAAACAGGCTAAATTAAACAATCAAGGTAATTCTCCAAGACCAAGGAGATTAAGTGTGAAATAAATGAGAGTAACTATGGCCCTCACAATATTATCAAAGTGATAAGCAACTTCTTAAGACAATAGCAGAGATGGTATTTAATCTGACCTTACAGAAGACAGGAAAATGAGAGGCCGGTGAGATGGCTCAGTGAGTAACGGAGCTTGTTGCCGAGTCTAAAACCTGGAGTTCTACTCCTGGTACCCATGTGTGGGAGGAAAGAATCCACTCCTGCAATTTGTCCTCTAAATAAAAATTTTTTAATTAAAGACAAGAAAAAAGAAGGAATATAATTCCAGGGCAAATGTTAGAAAAATTAATTGCAGGGTTTTTTTTTTACAATCAGGAAACACCTGTTAAGTAAAGAAATATAGATCTCACTTTGCTCATTTCCTTCTTATGCAACTCGATTTGGAGTCTTGTCGCCAAACTTGAAAGCGGATTTTGTGGATGGGAGGAGAGAAGGAGAAAAGTAAGAAACAGGAAGAAAGAAAGATCCAGTAAGACACAGGCAGGCTTGCCTTTCAGCAGCGTTGCCTTTTATATTTAACACAGGTGAAGCAAAATTCAATCCTCCACGTCCTGAAACTAATAATGTCCAAGACAAGCAACTGTGCTTCTCTAGGACATCTTCCGGGGGATCATTCATGGCCTCTAACGTCCCCTCGGCTCCCATTCCTGACCTCTTTCCACCTTGCCGAGTCACCGACCTAAAGGCTAGCATCCAGGGGCGCAAGCTCGTGAATCTGACCTGGACGGCTCCCGGGGATGACTATGACCATGGGAGAGGTAAGATGCTGTGGTACAGACCCTGAAGGCGAGTTTATCAACCAACCAGAGGCACCATAGAGGTTGGTGTTGAAGGCAGGAGGAGACTGAGGCAGGGGATCTCGATTGGCTTCTAAAATTAAAATTAAAGATTTAAAAAGTCCAAGAAGCTTACCTACTTAAGGAATGAGATATTTTATCTCAGAAAAGAAAACTTTGGTATTTTGCTTTTTGTTTTGGTTTGGTTTTGATTTTGTTTTTAGCTGCTGACAGATGAGGTTTTGCTGTTTCTAGAGAAGGGTTATCAATAGAGATGGGCTATAAACATCTCCATAAGAACTCTCCCATGCTACCAGACTTTGGCTCTCAAAGTATCAGTATAGAAATTAGGTGTGGGAGGGAGCCTAAGGTTCTCTGTTTCTAGCATGTGTTTATGAAGTGTGTGGGCCACAGCCTGACCTAATTAACTAAATCTGTGTTTTAAGATCGTCTGAGCACGTTAACATTCAAGAAACACTAGCACCCAAACCACCCTTCTTTAGCCGAGCCCTATGCTCAGGGGCTTTAGGCAATCACTGAGTGGCTTTGTATCCCGCTTTGTTAAGAGTAACAAATGCACAGAGGATGACAATCTTTGTGAATACAGTCTATTCATGGTAACTTCATGAGATGATGATGTAATCCCTAACAGGTTTTTAAAGCTCAAGATTTGAGAATTACAAGTCGCAGCCTCTCTCACTCCTCTCTCTCCCTCTCTCTCCCACCCCCATCTCATATTTTAGCTTCCAAGTACATCATCCGAATAAGCACAAATATTGCTGATCTCAGAGACAAGTTCAATACCTCCGTCCAAGTGAACACCACCAACCTCATCCCCAAGGAGGCCAACTCTGAGGAAATCTTTGAGTTTGAACTGCAAGATGATAGTTTTGGAAATGGCACAGATATCTTCATTGCTATCCAGGCTGTGGATAAGTCCAACCTGAAATCAGAACTATCAAACATTGCACGGGTATCTTTGTTCATCCCCACTGAAGACCAGTCCACTTCCAATGACACAGCTCTTCTTTGTCCTGATGTTAGTATCAACAGCACTATCCCTGGCATCCATGTGCTGAAAATAATGTGGAAGTGGCTAGGGGAAATGCAGGTGACGCTAGGCTTGCACTGAATTTTTAGGAGATAAATAAATAAAGCATTCCTTGCATTGTAGAACTTTCTAAAATGGATTTTAGACTTCCTGTAGGGGGCAATATAGTAATACGGGAAGCTCAAAATCTGGATCCGTGTGTATTAATAATTCTCTGCCCAAATTCTAAGGTTTAATGATTGCTGCTCGATCTTTGGATGGTAATTTTGAATGCTGGGAAGAACCAAATGTTGCTCTTACTAGTAGATTTTAGTTAGTCCTAAGAAACTTTTCCAGGTAAAAGTAACATTCAATTGCAGTTAGTCAATCTACTAACTACTAAAATGTCAGAAATGCCTAACCAAATTATTTAAATACAAAAAGTCTGGAACTAACATCACCAAGAATGCGTCTTCCTTTCTCTAGATCTGAGTAAAGATGGAACATTCGTGGAAGGGGGCACACTGTGGGAAAACATCGCACATAGGTAGCTCCATGAGTGTGGAAATGCAAGAGTCAGTGATGCTTAAAGCCACAGTGACGGGAAACAAGGAAGGGAGGTAGATTCAGACCAAGTGATACAGAAATAAAAATATATTTTATAATTTTGTCCAAATGTTCTATTAACAGCCGTCTTAGCTTTCTGTTGCTGCGAAAAGACACCATAGCCAAGGCAACGTACAGAAGAAGGCATTAAACTGGGGCTTTCTTACAGTGTAAGCCAGTTAGTCTATCATCACCATGATGTGGAGTGTGGCTGTAAGACAGCAGGCATGGCACTGGAGCAGTAACTGAGAATTAACATCTTATCCTCAAGTTGGAAGAAGAGGCTGGGTTGGGTAGGGTGGGGGACTGTGCCTGGTGGGGGATTTTCAAACTTCAAATTCCACCCCCAGCGAAACACCTCTCCCAGTAAGGTCACACCTACTCCTTCCCAAAACAGTTATACCAACAAGAGACCAAGCATTCAAATGTGTAAGCCTATGGGGGCCGTTCCTCTTCAAACCACCACACCAACGTATAAACATGAGCTTATTTAGCAGTACTCAATTAAATCCATGGATGATTTCAGCTGCTAATAAAGCAGGCCACTTTACGTCCACCCAAAGTGTATTTCTTTACTTTCAGACCTTCCTTGTTACAACTAGAATTTAAGAACAAGTTACAACAATTAAATCCACAGCAACAGTGAAAAACAGAGAGAGGAGATTTACTCAATGTGGGCATATCAGAAAGCAAAATGTCTAACACCCTCCCCCTATTCCATATTCAAAGTGCTAAGGTGGGTTTAGCTTAAATAGGAGGTAAGAGGTGAGTAGTTAAGTAATCTGGATCAAGCTCAAGCCCTTTACATCACTGACCCAGGATTATCACTCATGCAAAGTGGGCTGCAAGTTGTCAGAACTGGGTTCCAGGGCACAAGGCCTTCCTCTGGCTGGAACTGTGACCTCAGCCTTTTCCTTTTCTCAACTTGAGACTCTGGGGACTTTCGATTTGGGGGGGGGGATTGTCTTAGTTAGGGTTAACAGTGCTATGATGAAAGGCCAACAAGCATGGAGACCAAAAGACAAGTTAGGGAGGGAAGAATCTATTTGGCTTACACTTCCACAACGGTGTTCATCATAGGAGGAACTCAACCAGGGCAGAAGCCTAGAGGCAGGAGCTGATGCAGAGGCCAT
>LOEQ01003532.1:96981-120857 GCA_001685075.1 Bramus lutescens
AGATAGATAGATAGATAGATAGATAGATAGATAGATAGATAGATAGTAAAGGCAGAAAACATAGCTCAGTGGGTAAAGGCACTTGCAGCTAAGCCTAACGACTTGAGTTCAAACTCTGATTCAGATGGTGGAAGGTAAGCTCTGACTCGCTAAAGTTGCCCTCTAACCTCTGCATGTGTTCTGTGACATGCATGCTGTGGCGCAAATATCCTTGGACAGCCACACACTCACCACACAAACCAAACGTAATAAAAAACAGAAAAGAAAGAAGACAAGAACAACAGAGAAGCAGGCAAAGCAAAGCTGTGAATATGCCGGGGTTTTGTTATGATTTGGTTCAAGAAGGTCCCAAGCAAATTCGTGTATGGGTTGCAAGGAGGATCTAGAGAAAATAAAAGCACGAAGTGTAGCTCCTGGGCATTCATCTAGTGAAGAGAGACATGGCTGCTGGTGAGTTAGCAGAAAGCCAATGCAGTCAGCCCACTGAAGGAGAAGCAATGGGGGGAAGGTTAGCAGAAGGGGACATGGTAGGCCGGCCTTCTCGGAATTACCTGGAACTCAGGTAAGTTTCACCCTTGAGGAGACTGCTCCGTACTGAATTGGTCAGTCCAGCTGTGTTTGCAGACCAGGAGAGTCTGATTGGGGTTTTGAACCATAGGTTATAAATTTTAACAGGACTGGCGACAGTGGGAATTGTGCCACTAAGATGAGAGTCACTGCTTTAGTGTCAATGCAAGCTCCACCTTTAACTTGGCTACTTAGCAACTGGGAACCGCCCCTTCTTATGTGTTCCATGTTACACATAACCACACTTTATATATTTACCAGTTAAAAAATTACAATTGCTTTCTTTGACAGTACAGTTAATAGCTGTAGACAACTCTTGCCAATAATCTTCATGCACCCCTTTTATGAGGTCTGCCCTTAGCGTCCAATTGAAAATCACTTCAGTTTTTCCTCCTTATCGTTTTTCAATCAGGTTTCTGATCGCCTCAATCGACTGAAACAAGCAGCACAATATTTTCTAATACAGATTATTGAAGATGGGTCCTGGGTAGGAATGGTACACTTTAATATCCAGGCCACTACTAAAAGTGAGCTGATCCAAATAAACAGTGAAGCTGAGAGAAGCCAGCTTCGGGAACTCTTGCCTTCAAGTGCCGGTGGAGGGACCTCCATCTGCAGTGGAATCCGACGTGCATTTGAGGTGAAAATCTACAGCAAATGTATCTTGTTCTCTGTTTTGCTTTTAGGGCCTTTCTTTGTGAAGCTACTGTTCTTACTTGTCTCCTCATTTTGACATAATTAATCTTAAAAGGCTTGGGACAAAGCACACACAAAAAAAGAGAAACTTTGATATATGTTATCTTAGCACTTGGAAGGATCAGAAATTCAAGATCATCTTTGGCTAATCATCTGAGGACAGCATGAGAAACATGAGACCCTGTCTCAAGTAAATAGAAATAACTCTAACTTCAACATGCTTAGAACATTTATTTAAGTATCGAAAAGGTTTCTAATTTGGAGTCCATCACCACTTTTGCTTTGTTTTGTCTTTTGTTTTTTGAGAAAGAGTTTCTCTTTGTAGCCCTGGCTGTCCTGAAATGTAGACCAGGCTGGCCTCAGATCAGAGATCCAGCAGCCACTGCCTCACAAGTGCTGGAATTAAAGATGTGAGCCACCACCACCTGGCAGACTCTATCACCTCTTAACATTGATATTTAATGCATCTGGCTGCATGTACAACTGATTTCGTATGCTGTAGACTTGTTCAGAGTGTATCAGGGGAAGAAAATGTGGTCCATATTTTGAATATCTATTTGCTTGGGTTTTTCAGGGTCAGATGCCACTGTCATTTAGTCATGGGAGTTTTGCATGATGCCTGAGCCCACCTATCTTTCAATTAAACAAATATCCCTTGTATTTAGGGGGCAGAAAAATAATATGTTTGTGCTCTCCCAGGACTATGGAGTATAAATTCTATGATTCTAAAATAGAAATTATCTCTTCTTTCATACACTTTTTCTATTCAACTTCTTTTTTCTCCATCAGGATAGCTGATCTAGTATAATAATGGTATTCTGAATTATGCTTGCAGGTATTTAAAAATGGAGGTTTCAAAATAGATGGAGCTGACATTGTGCTGATGAGTGATGGGGAGGACAGCACTGCGAAAGAGTGTGTTGATGAGGTGAAAGAGAGCGGATCCGTAGTTCATTTCATTGCCTTGGGAAAAGATTATGAGGAAGCTGTGAGAAACATGAGCATTCTAACAGGTGAAGCATGATCTCCATATTACAGACTTCCAATTGCTGTATATGAATATAGAACTGATGCTCAACCACTTCTAAGCTTCATTATGCAAAAGTCAGGCCAGGGATTGGAGAACAAAGTCAAACAGACACAACCTCTGTCCTCATTACCTCGTAGTTCAATAGACTGGAAAAGCACATAAAACTGTCAATCCAAACACATGGGTCACTCCTTCATAACAACAAAAGCATAGAATAGAGTTAAACTGAGGCAAACAAGCCTTCCATGTTCCCAACATGTTGTAAAAGTGGAGGTTTCCAAGCTGGGCCTTGGACAAGGTCTGGGTTTTTCTCCAGGAACAAAAGGCAATGAGAAAATGCAAAATTTCTTGATAAGCGTTAACTATAGTGACTGCTATTTTAATATACATATGTGATGGAAACTGGTTACATACTTCTAGTGCCTTCTTAAACACAGTAGAGAATGCAGAGCCAATAATACAAGTATCAATTACTACACTAATTTGTTTTTCATGGTAACAAATATATATATACTTGCTTTTTGTGACTGACTATACAAATTCCTACCATTTCAAACACTTTTATGACCATCTACACAATTTATTTTGTCACAAATGCTCTAACCAACAATAGTGCTTTTTTGAACTTGTACCCACTGCTTATCAGTTCATCTCCACAGCTCCAGTTATTTTTAAGATACCTCAATACAGCAACTCTTTCATCTTTCCAGTTCTCTGCTTCTAATCTATTTTCTTCTGAAAAACAAATCTAAATGATGTAAATAAGAGTTGATAATTTCCCTAAAGGACTGTGTAAAATCTGTGAGTTTAAATATGCACAACTGTAGTGTCTTTCATTATCAACAAACAAAAAAACGACACACCTCATTCAACAGAGGTTTCTATACTGATGTGATAAGGTGGGTTTTGCTTCACAGTTAGGACACATTATGGTCAGTTAGCATTTCAGAGATGATCTTAGCGATTTTCTGACAATTTACTTGATCTATATGGAAACGTTGACTTTATTTTAACTGTTACCTTGTTAATCCTTAAAATGTGATAAGTACACATGTTCTACAAAACAACATAACTTATTCATTCACATTGTAGGAGGCTGGTTTGACCGTTCTACAGATGAAGCCCAGAACAATGGTCTCATGGATGCTTTTGGAGCTCTTACTTCAGAAAATGCTGATGTCACCCAGAAGTCAATTCAGGTCAGCATTTTCCCATCCCTAGAGGTTTTATGATTGTTTTTGCCATAACCAAGAAAAGGTACAAGGGCAGAACACATGAAACCATGCAAAAGGAGACATTTATAGATAAGATACGTTCAAAACTTTAGGTGTTGGCTTTTTTAATGTGTAGAAAGAGTATAGATAAATTCCTTCTTCCTCACTTGAGATACCTGCAGTAAGTTTTTAAATAGAGAAAAACAAAAAGAAAGCACAATTTTTCAGAGCCAAGCTGTATTCCTACGCATGATGGGTGGAAATGACGAAGGTAAACGGGGACCAGCTGGAAGCATGGTGCAATCATCTGAGTCGATGAGAATTTGGGTTTGGTGGTGGTGCTTGGAATACAAAGGAAAAACTGCACTCCACATTTATTTCTCCTAATGCCATTGTGGGACCAAAATGACCTTGTTTTCCAAGACTTGCTGATGAAGAGGCAAAATGTGCGGGTGACATTCGCACTCAAATTTACTCCAAATCCATTTAAAGTCTTGCCTGCTTAACCTGGGACCAAAATTTTAGGCAACAGAGTTATGCTTGAAAGAATTTTCTTTCTATTAGGGCTGAAGCTGTTTTGGGTTGAGGTTGGGATGGAGTAGAAATGATACATTCTAGTCTTCCTAAAATGATATCCCTAGGAAGCACCCAATGGGTGAAGCTGGATAGCCTAGGACTTCATGTTAGGTGAAATAAGCTAAGCATAGAAGGATGAGAAGTGTGGCCTCATGTGAACCTCAAATCCAAAATAGCTGAATTCATAGAAAAAAATAAAAACCATAATAAGCATCAACAGGTAAGATGTGAGGATCAGAGAGATGTTAGGAAATAGATACAAACTTTCAGTTAGGTAATAAATAAGTTCAGGAGATGTGTTATATAACCATAGTGATTGCTATAATTGATAGCATGTATAGCATATTTGATGCAATAGATTAGAAGTGGATTTAAGTGTTCTCAATGTGGAGTGAGAAAATGCTTGTGTTAATTAGCTCTTGGCCCATTTATAATGTTTCAAAACATTATGTTTACATGATAAACATGCAATTGCAATTTTGTGATTTTAATAATAATTTAACATGTTGACTCTCCTCAGCTAAGAACTTTCAACAAAGATGAATCACTCCTTTATGTCTCCTCTCAGAGAAAGACCTGGCTTTTGTTTTCTCTCTTTCCAGGATTTTATCCTTCACAACCAGTTTTCCTACTTTTGAACAGACTCCATGTGCAATGCTTCACCCTCAATCCTGTGTGAAAAAAAAATCACTTAAAGATTATTCTTTAACAATCTATCCAAGAGAGCTTATCTCAACTGTCTTTTACGTCTTCCTAGGAACTGAACCTAAAGCCTCCAATGTGCTAGACAAGTGTCCTATCCCAGACACTTACCTGTCTTTATTTTTCTTTGGAAGACTTTACTCTGCCTCAATTAAAATACTCTAATTACCCCAAGTGTTGTCTTTTGGGTCATCAGCCAGATGAGTAAGCATGTCACATATACACATAGCTTAGACTAACCCTCTGTGGGTTTTAGCATCCTCTGATGCCAAAATTCAGCATGAGCATTCTCCCAGAAAGCTAAGAACATATAGCAGGGTCACAGCCTCAACTTTCCAACTGATGTTTCCACTTTGAATGTCCTGTTATACCCTGTCCTTTCTTCAGCCCCTGTATTTCTAACCTTGTAGTTGTCGTATAGGAAGAAGCCTTCAGAAGAGTGGCAAATCTGTTGTTAGGAAGAGACAAGGAGAATGTAGGAATTTGAATCCACCCTGAAGTACACAGGGCAACCAGGTCAACCATGACAACATAAGAACCCTTTTTGGGAAGGAAGGAGAGGAAAAGAGAGAGGACTCTAATATAGTTAAGAATTTGTAAGATGACTTCCAGAGCAAATATAAAGAATTATCTGGAGGAGACAGAAGAATAAAACCATTTTATTATTATATTATCATTTATTATTTATTATATTTATTATATATTATCATTAAGTTTTGTTGTTATTGTTGTTTGTATGTTTTGTATTTAAACAGCTTGAAAGCAAGGGAGTTAAACTGGACAATAGTCACTGGCTGAATGACACTGTGGTAATTGACAGCACCGTGGGAAAGGACACTTTCTTTCTTGTTACATGGATGAATTCAGCTCCTGGCATTTCTCTATGGGACCCCAAAGGAACACAAATCACAAATTTGACAATGGACACAGCTTCCAAAATGGCCTATTTCAGTATCCCAGGAATAGCTCAGGTAAGCCACTAGCTTTTCAATTTCCCCTGAACTGATATTTTTCCAAAGAGGCCCTAAAGTCATTGTGAATATGAATGCCAACAATTTTACCATCTTCAAAATGAAAATAAAATTTATATACTTTCATTACCTGTGAAATCCTAAAAACTGTGATGTCCAGGTAAAGGTAAAACAACTTTATGGATTGATAGAAAGGAGAGGTATCTGAGGACACTGAGGAAGAAACATGAAGAGTCTGTGTGATTTCGTGCACTGTCTTTTCTCATTGATCCTCATGGAGTCATAGACTCTCTGACACTGAGGCCAAAGAATGAGGGCAAAGCCAAGGCAGACTTATCAGGACATTGTTTTCCAGTGGGGAAATCACAGAAGGTGAACACCATGCTCAGCGCTATCTGGGCTCCCTGTCTGAACCGTTTCAGCCTCGGTAACTGAAGAATTAAGATCTTTGTAAAACCACAAAACTTCTGTGATCTATTTTAAAATCACACAATGGAAAAACAATATAGACAGACTCTTAATGCTTACTGCATGTTTCCATTGAATTTTTTAGGTGGGCACTTGGACTTACAACCTTGAAGCCAAATCAAGCCAAGAAATACTAACAATTACAGTAAGCTCCAAAGCAGCAAGTTCTTCTGTGCCACCCATCACTGTAAATGCTAAAATGAACAGAGACACTGGCAGTTTCCCCAGCCCTATGATTGTGTATGCAGAAGTTTTACAAGGGTACACACCCATCATTGGAGCCCACGTGACAGCTATCATAGAATCAAACAGTGGAAACCTCAAAGAGCTGGAGCTGCTGGACAATGGTGCAGGTAAGCCACAGCCTTTTATGGCTAAGCCTATATTTTTCTAGTTCAAAGTGTGTCATGGGTTCCTGAGGCAGTACAACAAGATGGGTACCTGATGAGTTAAGACAGACAGATTCTAGATGAATAGCAAGACCCACAGGAAATGCAGTCAGATAAGTCCTACAAAGTGCTTAACAAGTATCTCACACTTGATAATCATTCAATAAATGTCATAGCTGCCCAAATCATGTTCATAATCTTGGCAGACAATGCCTATCTCCAGCTAAGACAGGCTCATGCAGAAGACTGAGAACATAAGCAAGAATTCTAGTTATATGCTACTTGGGGGAGCATCACCAAGAAAGCATGGTCAGAGCATCAAAGACGATGCACAAATAATCGGGTGGGAGGGGTACAGAACCTGGCATCCTGACAGGGAAAGGGAGAGAAGCAAGAGTGAGACCCCACAGCTGAAACAAAGTGATTAGTCATGAGAGCCAGGACCCAGGAGAAAATAGAGGCACCATAGAGAGGAAGACTTAGCCCTGCAGCATCAGATGCCAGGTCTCACTAGCAGGAAGCTAGGACCTTTGCAGGCTGTTCTCTCTCCTCCGATCTGTAGGGTGAGTGGGGCACTCACTGCACTCCGTGGGTTCTGTAAATGGAACCTTGTGTTAAAGTCAGTGAACAAAATAACCAGTCTGGTCCACACTGGAATTAGTAAAGTTGTCTATCAGTGCATTTTGCAATATATCATCTTACAATTTTGTCTGCAGCTATATTTGACTGTCATTGTGTGTGGGGGGGGTCCTCTTTCTCCCTTGGCCTGTCAATCACCAGATCAAGAGGGCAAGAGGCAGTAGTGGTGAAAGAAAGCTTTGTGTGAGACCCATGAGCATGAACAGAGACAGACTTCCAGGAGACAGTCTTAAGTGAATCAGCTCAACTTTATTTCAGTGTATAAGGAATATATAGGATTGGGGAGCCTGGAGACAAACCCTAATTTGCTTTAAGTGTCACGCTCTGATCATCCAGCTCCTACCAAGCACAAGTCTTAGATACCATATGTCCAGCAAGGGAGCCTTCTAGCAGGGATCTATCTCAGGGTTCACGCTAAAGGTAAGTCAGGCATCTGGTTTAGAGAGGCCGTCATCTGGATTAGAGGCAGTTTCCAGATGAGGTCAGTCCTCCAGGCCCAGGGACATTCTCCAGACAAGGGCAGGTAGACACAGGAAGTTCTGCGGGAGGGAGGTAGCCCCATGTTGCCCAGCTCTTGAGATAAGCTGCCAGGACATGGGGAGACTGCAACCTCTACCAGCCAGCAATGTCTTCCAACATTCTTGGATTGACTTTCATGTTTTCTTTAATTGCAATGGTAATTCTACAACTACCTCCCACCTCTTTGCAGTCCCACAAACCCATATACACTGCATATAACTGCATGATTCTTGCTTCATTTATTGAAGGAAGATAAGCATTTAGTCCATTGGAAAATAAGCTAATTTAAAATGCCTTTACTGGAAGAATAAATAAGACTTTGACTAACAATAGCTGATGCAGGCATCATCACACTTTTTTATACAGAGGAATCATCTGAAGGACTTGCTAAAAATAGAATTTTTTAGCAGAGGTACTGCCATAGATAGTGCGGGAAATTTGCATGTCTAAAAATCCCCAGGCTTCTAGAGCAATACAGAGACTGTTAATGCAAGGGCCTTATTTTCTCATCTTCTGATTAGAATGGGAAATACATTTCACAACTTATCAGGTGACTCTCAATGATCGTGATTTCATGAGTCTACTTATAAGACAGCATTTCTAAGATACTCCAAGTATTTATTCCAGTGGTAAAATGGGTTTTCCTATGTTGGACTAGAGAAATAATTGAACAAGAGAACACAGACTTTAAAAAAAAGGAAAGAAACACAGAAGTTATTGACTATGAAGCAAAATAAGTATACTTAGTTGTCTATGATGAGTGATGACAATTAAATCTTGCATAAAGATACATTTACCGTAGCAGGGACCTCATATATATAAAGAAATGATAATCAATAGTAATAATTAAGAAAATTGAAAGTCAACCAGTTGTAAGAAGAGTCTATGTCCTCTGTGTAAGTTTGTAGGACACAGAAAAATAGACGTTAAATATTTACTATATACATGCAAATATCATTGTGCTTAAGTGTGTTACATGAATGCAGATGTGTTCATTCCAAAGGATATTCAATAATGTATTATTTAGGCAGGGCATGAGGGAAATATACTCCATTCAAATGTGAAATAATAAGTGAGGGTCAAGAATATGCCCATAGCAGCCCATGTGCAGTTGGAGAACACAGCAACTCCTCATTTGTTACCATGACTGTAATTTACTTCTTTCTGTCTTCAACAAGGGGCTGATGCTTTCAAGGACGATGGCGTCTACTCCAGGTACTTCATGGCTTATTCAGAAAATGGAATATACAGCTTAAAAGTGCGAGCTGACGGAGGAACAAATTCTGCCAGGAGAAGCTTACGGCATCCGTCGAGTAGAGCCGCCTACATCCCAGGCTGGGTAGTGAATGGTGAGTAGCTCACATTATCATAAACCCAGGGGATAATATTTGCAATTTGATCTAACGGAGGTTCCAAACATTTTACAATTCAAAATATAACTTTCCCCATTTCTAGAATGAGATCTTTATATAATTGTCTCTGAGTTAACTCGATCTAAGTCTGACAAACAGTAGACACAGAAAACCTACCAGCTATTATTAGGTTAGTGTGGAACACCCTTACATGTCAACAACAATGTGTTAACCTTTCTGCTCAGGACAAAGGAAGCAGCCCACTAGGCTATGAGCTTCAGTGCCAGCCAGTGGGAAAATCTTTCCTCTGGGTTCCATGAGCTTCAATGGTTTTAAGTTTTCCTTTCCTTGCTCCTTATCTAGTGACTTTGAGGGTCTTTTTAAAGCAATGGAGAAAATCAGGAGCATTATTCCTTAGCACATTCAGCATGGAGGGAAGGATGTCATCTGAGTGTCAAGGATAGAACTGGCATTGATTTCTCTAGATGCGTTTCTAATCAGAAATGACCTGAGAATAAAGCAATACTTTTCTTAAGGCATATACTAGTGAGGCATGATGACACACACTTGTGACCCCATCACTGAGAGGACAGAGGCAGGAGGATAAGGATTTCAAGGTTAACCTTGGCTACTTATGTGCATTTGAGGCTAGCCTAAGAAGAATGCCACCTTGTTTGGTTTTGGATTTATTTTTATTTTGTTTTTGTTAATTCATATAACAAATTGCATAGCATTCTCATTCAGTGAAGTTTTCATTTCAAAGGAAGTTGTTGTCCACTTTTATTTGATAACATCTTGGTAAGGATTCTGGAGGAAGAATTTTCCCATTAATTGAATGCTTATGATTGTAGCGCATAATAAAATGCAGCTGTATAAGGGAAAGAGAAAGAAAAAAGGAAAAACAGCTAGGGACAGGAACTTGACTGACTAAGCTCCAAAAACACTAGTGCAGCTTCATCCAGTTTAAACTAGACAATTTTAAATGCAGGTGAAATTGAAAGGAACCCACCCAGACCTGAAACGACAGAGGCTACTCAGCCAGTCCTGGAGAATTTCAGCAGAGCAGCATCTGGAGGTGCATTTGTCGTATCCGATGTTCCATCTGGTACTTTGCCTGACCTGTACCCCCCAAGTCAGATCACAGACCTTCAGGCCACACTTGATGGGGAAGAGATCAGCCTAACATGGACAGCACCGGGAGATGATTTTGATACTGGAAAAGGTAAGAACAAGGAGTCATGCAGGTTTGACTCAGGTGAGAGGTGGCCAGTGTGATGCAATAGCAGATGGGTCACAGGAGAGAGTGACTTCTCATTGAGAACTCAGCGAAATGGGAATGTTATGATCTGATACTTTATAATTTATAATTTATTAAGAAGGTCTTGCTTTTCACGCAAGTGATTAAAAGTCAGACTCAGTTTTTATTGAAAAATGGGTAAGACTTTTGATATGAGCATACTTTACATGTTAAATATTTTTGAGAATAACTAGAAAGAAATTTAACATGGTAAGATGCAGCAACTAACCCATAACATTTCTCTTACTTAGCTAAACAGTATATCATAAGAATAAGTGAAAATATTACTGACCTAAGAGACAATTTTGATGAGGCTCTTCAAGTTAATACCACTGACCTGTTACCAAACGAGGCCAACTCCAAGGAAACCTTTGCCTTCAAACCAGAAAACATCTCAGAAGAAAATGCAACCTACATATTCATTGCCATGAAAAGTGTCGACAAAAGCAATTTGAGATCAGAACTGTCCAACATCGCACAAGTAACACTATTCATCCCTCAAGCAGATGTTAGTCCTGACGGTCCTGGGAGTCCTGACGGTCCTGGGAGTCCTGACGGCCCCGGGAGTCCTGGTGGAAGTCCACAGTCTGGAGTTAGTGTTTCCACTATTGTGCTGTCTGTCGTGGGCTCTGTTGTACTTGTCTGTATTATTCTAAGTGCCACTGTTTGTGTCCTAAAGAAAAGAAGGTCCTCATCAAACGCTGAAACTTCATTTTGATAAGCAACATAAATAAAAAGATACTTCTGAGTTTCTAAGTACATCCTATATGATCATGAACTCAAAAATAATTTCAAGAGGGCTTAAAAGAATGCGTTAAGCATACCCATTCATGAAAAAATACAAATATTAAGGCTTAAAATTTTATTCACTTAAAATAAATAGTGACAAAAACTGTTTTTATATTGATCTCTAGTTCTGTATTTTTTTTCTGATGCCAAAGTTTTCTGAAATGATACTTCAAATTTCCTGGAGAAACTAAAAGTATCTATGTAAGTAGTCAAGACAGAACATAAAAAGAACAAACCAGCAATATTTATAGGGAAGAAATGAATGTGGTCTTAGTGTTGTCAATATAAGCTAATGATATTATAGTAACTCAAAATCGGCAGCTGTACACTATCATAGTGAAGGTCATACTTACTGCCATTCATGGATATGGAAGATGCTATTTTATTATTTTACTTTTATTTATTTTGTGAGTGTGTGCATGCATGGATGCATTGTGTGTTCATGTGTATATGTAGGCATATATTATGTTAGGGCACTGGTGTGTGTGTGTGTGTGTGTGTGTGCTGTTGCATGTGTGTGGATATCAGAAGACAGTTTGTGGGCCCTAGGAATCAAACTCAGGCTGTCATGCTTGGCAGCAAATGTCTTTACTCCCGGTCATCTCACTGGGCCCAGGAAGATATTGCTTTTTAAAATTCAGATTCCACCTGTTTGTCTTTCAATTCAATATAAACACCTCTTTCCTCCAAAAGCCACCTACCTATGCACTTTTTTACTCATCTTAAGAAAGAATTGTTGAAATTAAAGTCTATTGACGTTTTTCCAGAGAAAAGCAAAGCAAAATATATCAAAGACTTGTTTTAACCCATCACTCAGAGGCACATCTACGAGGCTCAAGCCTATTGATAAGATCAGTTAAGGAGAGAAAGAAAGTAGGCTGAGAAGAGTAGATTCTCATTGCAGGAAGTATTCACAGCCCTCCAATGAGAACAAGGTATCACAATCCTCCAATAAGAACAAGGTATCACAATCCTCCAATGAGAACAGGGTATCACAATCCTCCAATGAGAATAAGGCGTCACAGTCCTCCCATGAGAATAAGGTATCACAATCCTCCAATGAGAACAAGATATCACAATCCTCTAATGAGAACNCCTCCAATGAGAACAAGGTATCACAATCCTCCAATAAGAACAAGGTATCACAATCCTCCAATGAGAACAGGGTATCACAATCCTCCAATGAGAATAAGGCGTCACAGTCCTCCCATGAGAATAAGGTATCACAATCCTCCAATGAGAACAAGATATCACAATCCTCTAATGAGAACGAGGTAATACTTCACATAACAGCAAATGCCAGAGAGGGTTTGAAGAAAGAGGAACCCTTCCTTGTGATTGGTGGGAATGGAAGCTGGTGAATTTAAAGCAAGAAGTGCCACATGACCCAGCTGAATCTCTCCTGGGTACACACACACAAGCCTCTAGGTCCCATCACAGAGACACGTGTACATCCATGTTTACTCACAATAGCTAAGAAGTGGAGCACTCTAGACATTCATCAACATGATCAGGCAAAGAAGACATGGTGTACATGATACACATCATGTTTAATATAACTGGTCATAAATAGAAATGGAATCATGGCATTTGCAGGAAAATGGATAGAATTGGAAATTATTATGGGAACAAAGTGTCCCAGACTCATATACACAAATCTCTCCCATTTTTTCTCATATGTCAATTCTATGTTTATGTGTGTGTTCCTATTCTTGCCTCTTCAAGTTAAACTTCCCTTACCTATAGAATCTCGACTAATCTCTGCTATGTCTCAGTAAAATGATTGAAACAATTATGTGTACATATATGCTCTGTTTACCTACTCTTCCTTCTTTCTTTGTTAAAATCAATCTGGTTAAAGTCATTAATGGTTGTAGGATAATCTTTTTTGTACACTCTGAAGATGTTTCTCTGCCAGGTCACCTTCTGATTGGTTTAACTAAGAGCTGAACAGGCAATAGCTAGGCAGGAGAGGATAGGCAAGACTTTCAGACAGAGACAGGAACTCTGGGAAGGAATCAAAGAGGCAGAGACTCACCAGCCAGACATGGAGAAAGCGGGACATATGGAGGAGAGGTAATGAGCCACATAGCAGAGCATAGACTAAACAGGTTAATTTAAGTTATAAGAGCTAGTTGGGAACAAGCCTGAGCTAAGGCCAAGCTTTCATACTTACTAAGAAGTCTCCGTGTCATTATTTGGGAGCTGATGGTCCAAGGAAAATCCAACTACAGTTAACAAATGTGTTATTATGCTCAGAGGCCATCTTTGTGCTTCTGAAGTCAAGGCTTTTAGTGAGGGATGAGGGGTCACAAGGTCACAGGCACTCACAGCTTTCAGCTTGCTGACTGGTTCTATGAGGCAGTATCCACTGACCACCTCATATTGAAATTTCTTGCTATGCCTTGGTGAGTCACCTTTGCATGATCCCATGGTTGTGCCCTTTCTCATTGTGGTTGCATAGTCAGAGCTATGTCTCCCAGAAACAATATAACAATATAATTTGGAGTTTGGGCAAATGACTGACTAGCTTAATTTTTTTAACCAAAAGTAGACATACAAATTTAGGGATACATTACAGAAAGTTATTTGGGTATTGATTTGGTATGGTTTGGTTAGATGTTTTGTCAGTGTTTGGTGGGAAAACATTACAATTCTAAAACACCACCTTCACCATCTTCATCCATACCTTAGGAATTTCTCTCTCAGGCTATGCCCTGCCACTCGCATCAGAGACCACAAGCCAATCCTATAATCTGCCAAGCTCCTCACCACTTATGCTCAGTCACTGAATAAGTCTTGCCCTCACATCCTTTTCCAATGGTTTCTGCACACACGTGCTGCACATACATACACTCAGGCACATGCAATCACATAAACAGCTTTTCTTTAGCAGAAGATTCCTCTTCTTCTTTTCATTATGCCGTCTCAGCCTGTCTCTATCACCTGCCAATAGAAACTGTACTCCCTACCTGGTCTTTCTATATTTTGTCTAACCTCCCAATTGGTGCGGGAGAACAATTCTATATCTGTCAATTATGTTTTAAATAAATGCTGATTGGCCATTAGCCAGGCAGGAATTATAGGCGGGAAAACCAGACAGGAAGTAGAGGTGGGGCAATGAGAGCAGGAGTATTCTGGGAAGAAGGAAGCTCTTTCCCCAGTCCTGCCCAGACCAATGAAGAAGCAGGATGTGCCCTACCCCACTGAAAAAGGTACTGAGCCATGTGGCTAACATAGATAAGAATAATGGATTATTATAATATATAAGGGTTAATAAGAAGCCTGAGATAATGGGCCAATCAGTTTGTCATTAATATAGACTCTCTGTGTGATTTTCTTTGGGATTTGCCAGCTGTGGGAACTGGGCAGGGCAGAAACCCCAGTGAGCAGGCCCTCATATTATACCCCATCATTACTCCTCACTGACCTGGATACAGGATACAACCCACACAGGCTCCTAGATAAAAATCTAAGGGTGTAGATGTATCTCTATGGCAGTGAGAATGTCTGCTTAATTCATTGCTTTCTTTCAATCACTCAGAGAAAGCACACGATTGGCAAATAAAGGAGCCTCATTATCGCTGGGCCTTGCCCCATCCTCTAAAGTGAAACTCTGCAGCTCCAACCAGACTGGCCTCTGCAGTATGCTCAGAGTGAGACCTGCCTATGTAACTGACAATGTCCTTCAAGGCTTTCTCCCAGCTTGCCTCCCAGTCTCTATTCTCATATTTCCTCTTGCCGTGCAGAGGGCTCTATCTGCCCTCCATGGACTGCTAGAAATTCTCGACTATGTCAGTTACTCTCACAGGAACTCCATGATGGTCACTGTCCATTGTCCCCCATTTTCATAGCTTAGAGTCACCTGGTAAATCATGTTCATCTCTGTGTCTTAATCTTGGTCCTGAACTTCCTGGAGAGGATGCTCTATCTTTCCCAACCTCCTTCCCCAAAGGAGGCAACTTCCTGTTACCCTAGGCTCACTGTAGCTCTGTACTGTAATGGCTATGTACTTGTGCTGACTTCTTTCCAGATGGTGAGATCCTTAAAGGCAGGATATAACCCCTCATTCACATTTGCAGCTCCAAGACCTATCACCACGCTCAATAAATATTTGCTCATCTTTCTCTTGAGTATCAGCTGAAATGAATCAGTCTCTACATTGGCAAAAGGACAACAAAAGAAAGAGTATCCACCCTATGCTCAACACATAAGCTACAAGGAGGAAATATGATTCCCCCAAAGAGAAATGTTAAATCACCCCACCTAAATAAGGAAAACAACAGATAACTGAACTATATTCTTGATGCTTCTACAATAACAAGCTTGGACTTACTTCCTCTTCATTGTCCGACCAGCCTTTATCTGGCATGTAGGTTGATCCAACTCTCACATGAACTTTACCTCTGCCTAACATTCTTTCAATTTCAGTTTACCCAATAACCATTCTTACAGCTATACACAGTCTCAAGTCACTTCGAAAGACACGAGAGGTAAATTTGTCCAAAAGCAGCAAAAACCATTCTTCGCAGCCCCTCTCTGCCCTGTTTTACTTCACATAAGTAACAGCACTGATCCACGGGGCATTTCTGCAACTCCTGTTCCATGCACTAGATTTCAATGATTCCTTTTCTCTTCCTAACACCCAGTTTTGAGCAACAGCAAAGTCACTATGACGTTTCCACTATAAAATGATATGTAAAGAATTTAACACTAGCTAGTATTTTAGAATATTTATTATTTTTCTTTTCCACTAATCATTAGGTATATGAGAGTAGAGGTCAGTCATAATTCACAAAGGAGAACTGAATTATGGTAAATTCTCAATAGCCAACTGTCAAATGAATAAGGAGGTAAAGATGGTGGCACAGACTCAGGCCAAGGAAGGTAATCAAAAATATTTATGCTATGTGATACCTTGTTCAACCAGCTTTCTAATCTCTTGTCTGGACCTTACTAAATGGAAGCCTTGGCCTTGGTCATATATGTTTTCATAACAAAGTGAAGACAAATATGGAAAGAAGATTGTTTGCCAGCTTTCCAGACACGGCCTTCCTGGTCTCTTCAGGGTCACCTTGCACCAAGGTAACCGTAGCCTTCAGATGTAATCGCATGGACTGTTCCCTGTTTGTGTGCTATGCTCATGTGGAGTCCTCTAGTACACTTTGCTTTGTGACAGGCTTTTTTCAATTCTATATGTGAGATTCCTCTATATTACCATAAAGAGTGATGTGTTCCTGAAACTGATTTTGATACAATACAAGTTTTAAAAACTCAACACCGTCATTAATGTTGAAAGTTACTTTTGCTCATAGTAAGTGCTGCTGGCAAAACCGATATTCAAAAAAGAGTCTTCAAATAAATATCTGCTCACCGGTGAATTCACACGAAGCAACAATGCATGCATCTATTCACAGAGCATGTTATTATTTCCATTTAGTTTGTAACCAAAGTGTGGGTTTGAATCTTAGAGAAAAAAACATGTTAAATATATGCCAGCTTTTTTATCTCAGTTTATAAGAATAAAATCACTTATTTTACAGTATTGGAGGATTTCTTTATAAATAATGTGTATAAACTTCCTAATATTGGCTCCAGTAGCCACTAAATATTTAATCATGTAGGCTGCTTCCCAGTGTTCTTAACTGTAACATTGCAGTAGTATATTTCCTTCAGAATTGTGCTTAAGAATAAGTGTGAAGCACTTACCGTGATATATATAGGCATCTATCAAACTGCCAACATCCCAGGGCCCGGCATCCCAGGGCTCTGAATCCCAGGGCTCTGCATCCCAAGTCAAAGTATCCCAGGCACCAATCGTTCGTCCAGAAGACCCAAGTTCAGTCTCAGCACCCACGTCAGACAGCTAAACTGTAACCCTAGACCCCCAAAATCCCATGCCTTCTCCTGGCCTCTAAGGGCACCAAGACAAGTAACGTACTCACACAGAACCACACAGATGTACATAAACTAAAATAATAGAAATAAATCTTTTTCAAAAGAATTCTGGCATCCAATAGGAGTTCAGTCATTCTTTGCTCATTTCCTGTCACTCACTTCAGTGATACTGAGTGAGCCTCTGCAGCAATCACTAGACAAATGTAACCCAACCTGCTAGAACAGTCATCTTGGACTTGGAGGAGAAGATTAGTCAATTAGTTATGACTGAACAGGAGGTAGGTAGAAGCTTCTCCTCTCATGTTTCTGGGTTTTAATTTCACCAGAACAATTCTAAATATTAAAAAAAATACCAAACTTCTGAAAGCTTGCTTTATGTTACATTTTGAATTTAGTTGGCTAGCCCATTTTCCCTCTGTTCAATGGTTTATAATGAAATTTTGACTACCCCACAGCCCTGCATTACTCCTTTTGTTCTATTATTCCTGCATAGTTTTTTTTAATTATTACCTTTTCTGCTTTTCAGAAACAGGGGAATGTCTACTGATGATCACCTTGCTCAAGCAACATTCAAACCTGTAGGACACATGGTTCTCTGTTATGGTTCCAGGTAGAGGGCAGTGTTAGGATTCTTGGCAAGGGCAGACCAGTGAAAAGGAAATGTTGATACACCCCCAATCCATTTCCAGGCACAGACAACACCTCAGAGATTCACACAGGCAAAAGACTGTTCTTGCAATGATTCTTAGAACAGTTTCCAGGTTCACACACTTGCATAAAAGTCTCTCTGCCTCTGCTCTCCTGCCCTAACTCCCGCCTACCAGGAAAGTCATTTCTTCAGGTTCAATGCAGCATGACAAGCAATCTATCAAATGCCCTTAACAAAAATGACCTCAGAAATATAATGTTTCAAATGTTGCTGCCATATGAGCAAAAGTCCCATCTTCCTCATTTGTCTTTGAGAAGAGCAGTTTCTATAGTTATCATTGTATTCTTCTGGGCCATCTCTTCCTGAAAGGGTTAATAATGACTGAGGAAGAGTCTGCTCTGCCATCCTGTCTGTGACATGGTGGGATGGGAAAGGCATGCAGGCAGAGTGGAGATATAGAGTCCTATCTGTAGATATAGAAAAGGGAAACCTGTGTAGAAAGAAACTTCCAAAGATGCCAAGCTCATCAATAATCCAAGCCAAATGGGGTTGGTTAAGCAGACGAGAAAGGGCAAATATAGGCAGCATGGCTGACACCAAGGAATATATGGCAGTGCCCAGCAGGGCAATTTGTCTTTGGATTTCTATTTTGTATCTCAAGAATAAGATGTAATAAAAATATCATTAAAGAGCCTCTGCCTAGGAGAAATTCACCAGCCCTCTGCCTAGCTGGGAGCTGCTTCCATACAGGTACTGGGCTGCAGAGGGCACAACCAGAGAAATACTGCATCTGCCAGGGAGTTTTGCTCCCTATCCCATTGGTTCCCCCTCAGATCATCACCACCACCTCCCTTGTCATGCTCCCTGATGTCACTGCTTCCCTAGCTGCATTCGCTGACGTTAGGAGCTGATTACAGAACTGGACGAGATGGCCGTGGAGACCGCCTAAGAGGCATCACAGTGCCTGAGCCAATGCAGCCAGAGTCCTCATCACTCTGTTGAAGCTGGGGTGGAAACTGTAAGTACCAGGAAGGCACAGCACTCTCAATAAGTAAGAAAGTCAGTCTGAGAGATGGACATGATAGAAAAAAAAAACCATAAAAAAAGAAGATTCCTAACTGCGGGTGGTTCCATAAGGTTGCCTCTTCTAATATGGCCGTAGCTTGACATGGTCAAGATCCTGAAATTTTAATGAAAGAGTGGAAGCAGATAAGATCGAAGGCCTCAGCAGTTATGAAATTATATGCAAGTTAATGAATCTCAAAACTTGTCAAATATTAAAATTACCTAGAAGGCTATCAAGCATCACTGTGAACTCTCACTTATGATAGTCATGACTTCCTTATTCAGCTCGCTCTTGCCTCTTCTATTTAAGATCCTACTAGAGATACTACAGTACCTAAACTGATAAGAAGAAAGAGAGGGAGTAAAACAGGCTTCGTAAACAGCATGCTTAGCTTTGCAAAAAAGAGTCTAACCAGTTCTACAAAATAGTTTGAAAGGTCGTAGTGTTCAAGAGTAGTGCGCAAAAGCATTAGATCTATTTTTCTATATAAGCAACATTCAGTGGGAAATTAATATTTTTAAATACTATTTATAATAACATCAAAAAAGAAAATAGTAAGAGGCTGGGTTCATAATTTAGTCAGTAAAGAGTTTGTCTAGCAAGCATGAGGACCTGAGTTTGATCCTCCTGAGATTCATGTTTAAAAAAAATGAAGCTGGAAATGATTGTTTTCCAGCTCCATTCATGTACCTGCAAATTCCATAATTTCATTTTTCTTAATAGCTGGGTAGTATTCTGCTGTGTATTTGTACCACGTTTTCATTAACCATTCATCAGATGATGGACATCTAGGCTCTTTCCATCTCCTGGCTATTGTGAATGGAACAGCAAAGATTATAGGTGAATAAGAATATCAAGAGTAGGATATGGGAGTCCTTTGGATATATGTCAAGAAGTGGTATAGCTGGACCATGTGATAGAGCTAACACCAGGATTTTGAGGAAACTCCACATTGATTTCGATAGTGGCTGCAGCAATTGAATCTTTTTTCTATATGTCTTCATGTTCAAAATATAGTATATGAAGTCTCTAGAGTAGGTCACTATGGTAAATTTTGCTCTGGCCTTTCCTTATATTTAATAGTCTAAGAAATATTGCATGATCGTGGGAGGTTTCACATTCTAAGTCCGAGTTCATAATTACTGATGACATTACACAGCTCTTGCCAGTTAACACTTTACCATCAACTTCTAGGCTTTATGATAGTTTATTTTACTTTGGTTAGTCCATAAATTGCTGCATATCTTTATATATGTGTGTGTGTATATATATAAACATATGTAGAAATGATTATTATTTAATCATTGATATAACTATAATATGGGTATGATATAACTATCATATGGGTATGATAGTTAAGTTTTAATTAACCATGAATGTGAACACTGTCTTTAGTTGAGGTTAGACCCCACTAGAACTTTACAGGGTCTGCTATAGTTCTTAAATGTACCTATGTCATGTTATTTTGTATCAAATTATAACGTGTCAATTTATGTTCATGGTGTTTTTGTTGTTTTGTATTTGCGGTTTTGTTTATGTTTCTTTAGACAAGATCTTGCCATGTATCCCCAACTGGATCTAAACTTTATTCCTCAGTTCCCTGAGGTCACAGATTACAGGTTCATGTCTCTATGTCCACATCTTCCCATTCTCTTCAGTTTAGTCTATTTATACCTGACTCATTACAATAGCTTCACTCTCTGTCTCACATCTACATTGGAGTTTGTATTTCCTTCCTAAAACAACTTATACCATACCACACCTCTGCTTGAATGCCTCCCTATAGGATAAATTCAAAGCCCTCCCTTTGCCCCTGGAGACCTACTCCCCATAATCATCTGGTCTACCTCTACCCCTCCTGTTTGCTGTAACACCTTGGGTATCCAACTTTCATACCTTGGCTCTTTCCTGAGTTTAATTTATTTCTCTCCTACCTGTGAAACCATACCTTTTAATATCTGAATATATGTAACACATATATTATATATATATATGTGTTCATATATCAATATGTGTTTGGGTACTTGAATACAAAGCTATAATCACACAGAAGGTAAATGTCAAAGAATGGGGAAAAACTTCTCCTAGAGACAGGGGCTTGAGGACAAGGTCTGCCCTGCACAGAGGGACTCTGCTACGTTAAACATGAGCAGCTGTGCATGCTGGAATGCGAGATTGGTCCAAAATGCCAAGGTGACTTTTACTACCTACCAGTGTCCTTCATGGGACCTTGGCTCTGTGTGCAGCAAGTCAAAAGGCCGGTGGCTGATCTGAAAATAAAAAAGAAAGCCCTGACGGAACTTAGAGCTTAAAATATTTTTAGGGGGACAGGCTCTTAACACACAGAGATCGCACGCTGAAAATATTTGAAACGAGATCTGAACTCGAACTGCCCACAGCTGAAACTCATCCCTGACATGGTCTGACTTTTGACAACAGAAGGTCAGTGTTTTCTACATATTGTTTATTTTGCATAAATGTACATGCTTCTGGGTGTGTACATATACACAGTGCATGCGTGGGTGCCTCTGGAGGTCAGACAGAGGCATCGGATTCCCTGAAGCTGGAGTTACACACAGCTGTCAGCCACCTAAGGTGGGTGCTGGGAACTGAACACGGGACCTCTGGAAGAGAAGCAAATGCTTTTTAATCACTTAGCTATTTCTTCTGCCCAGCAAAGCTCAACCACTGAATCACACTGAGCAGAAGGAATTTAATGGTGTCTACTTCCCTTATCTTTTCCACTTCTTCCTTTTAAAAAAGCTATTCCTAGCTGGGCAGTGGTGTGCACGCCTTTAATTCCAGCACTTGGAAGGCAGAAGCAGGAGGATCTCTGTGAGTTCAAGGCCAGCTGGATCTACAAGAGCTAGTTCCAGGACAGGCTTCAAAGCTACAGAAAAACACTGTCTCAAAAACCCAAAAAAGAAAAGAAAAGCTATTTCTGTGTCATCCATAAAATGGTTAATAAGCATGACAAGTTTCCTGGCTACTGAGAAATGTATATCTACAAGGTGAACAAAATTCGCTATTTATCAATAGTTATTTTCGTAATTTTAATGGGAAGTTATTCCCAAAATTCAGGTGGCCTAATTTTCACATTTTAAGTTATGTTGTTTTGGTTTGAATATGAAATGCCTCCTCTTCAGGCTCATAAAGTAAAGCTTAGATTACCAGCTGGTGGCACCATTTTGTGATGTTCTGGAAATGTCAGGAAGTTGGGCCTAGCTGGAGGAAGTAGAGTCTTGGAGGGTATGGTCCTGGCCTCTTCTTATCTCCTCTGTTTCTTGTCTACCCCTCCCCACACACACACCTGATGTTCTGTTCCAGCACACTGACCAAGCAATCCTAAGCTGTGAGCCAGACTGAATCCATCCTCCCTCAAGTTTTTTTTCCCAGGTATTTCGGTCACAGAGATACCAGTGCTGATCAAACTTCTGAAGTGGATGTCCAGATGCCATAGCAGATAAATACACAAAATAAATTAGGCATTATGGGATGTTAATGCATCATTAAAAATTAAAGGAATCATGTTATTCTGGGGGGGAGATGGAATTACAGATCACATGCTAAACAAAACAAACTAGAATCAGAAAGACAAGTATTACACATGTAGAACTAAAGAATAAGCATAAGAAAGCAGAATGGGGACTATGAAGAAACAGAAATGGGACCAGCACCACCAGAGGGGTCATGTGGGTAACAGGGTGTAATATGGCATTAGTGTCTTCTATGCCTGTGCGAGGATGTCATGATGAAACTCACTCTTTTATACAGTCAATATACACTGATTAGAATTCAGGTTCTAACACAGAAAAAACGTAAGAGACATTTTAGACATTCACTGATTTGGAAATAATAAAAATCGAATAGCTTGTACTCCATTAAGTAAGTGTTCATCCATCTACCCTGAAATTTGAATGAATGATTTATTTATGAATTTTTTAAAATATCAGTGTTTTGGTTATTTGAAAATATTGGTTCTCTGAGGGACGCAGCTCTTCCAAAGCTTGATATTTTTAAGTACACAACGTCAAAAACTTAATGAAGCCACCAGTTGTATCAGAAAAGCCTTAAGTGCTGGGAGCATATTATACTTACAATGACAGCAAATATTATCCATTTTTATTTATACATATCTGTGTGCATGTATTGCCATTTATACATATCTGTGAGCATGTATTGCCATGTGTACATCGCACTATGAAGCAAACACACTGTTTGTTCCTGTGGGACATCAAAGTAGTGTGAGCCCAAAGTAACAGAGCTAATAATTGTTGTTATTACTTCATACCCTTCTTACATGCAAAGGCATTATTTTATATTTCTATTGCTTGTCAGTTAACAATACTACACTCCTGAATCATTATCAAATGGCAACTACTAAATATAAATAACATTTTTGGGCAGGATCTCACTTATTGCAGGCTATGCAGCAGAGAATAGCCTCTGACTCCTGACCCTCCTGCTCCTCCCACATCTCAAATGCTGATGTTACAGATGTGCATCACCACACCTGTTCTTTAAGTTACTGGAGATCAAACCCAGGGCTTGGTGAACGATAGGCAACCACTGTACTTACTGTACTATATCCCCAGCCCTGAATAACTTCATAATTCTCAAAGCAGTTTTAATTTTGCAAATCCTCAGACGGGATCCTGGAGATCATCAATGAGCAATAGGCTACATTTTGAGGACCAGGACCCCAGGAGAACCTAGGTTTACCAGTGGGCTTTGGTTGCGAGTAACTCCCTTCTGATTTGTATGAGACTTGAAAACGTCTGAATAAACTATTTTCTGAAGTGCAAACAGCTAGCGCCAACTTGCAGGATAAGACAATGAATGTGAAAGTCAAAGAGATGCTGTTCAGACAGTGGTAGCTATAATCATCACAACAGTCCCTTGTCCAATAATCAAGTAGAATGTTCTTCAGATTGAAATAAAGCTCAATGGTATATTAAGATGAACATCAGCCAGGCGGTGGTGGCACATGCCTTTAATTGCAGCACTCAGGAGGCAGAGGCAGGTGGATCTCTGTGAGTTTGAGGCCAGCCTGG
>LOEQ01003532.1:120912-133301 GCA_001685075.1 Bramus lutescens
AAAAAAAAAAAAGATGAACATCAAAGCAATCAAAACAATTACCAGTATCTAAGACCCCACCCAGGATCATTACGTATTTGAAGAAGACAAAGACCATAATTCTACAATGCTGCATGCCCTCGTGTAGAAGTGTGTCTGTTGCACTGTAAGTGTTCACTAAATTCAATGAATAAGTAGATAGGCTAATAAAAACTAAAATAATCATCTTGAATTCATGACAATTGGCAGCAAACAATAAAAATAATTAACAATGATAAAAATGTTTTAACCATGATAGCACAAAAGAAACAGTAAAGGAAGAAAAGCAAATGCACAGATTTCAGGAGCTGTCTACATGGAAATCAAGATGCTAACCTCACTGAATTCTTTAGTTTCACGGTTATGGAGAAAGCTATTCCAGCACAATCAACATGGGAGTTAACTAGGACATCCAAGAACAAAGGCGTTGGAGCATCTGTGGGTGTGTGGTGTGGTGTTGTCTCACTAAGGTCAGAATCCGTGCCATATCCATGGCTGAGATAGACTTCACATCACAAAGACTAGATCTCATATTACAAAGACTGACATTGACTTTTCGTCATTTTCACTGCCTATTTCAAAGATAGAGGGCCCAGGTGTGGAGGTGCACAACCCTTGGGAGGAGGCAGGAGCATCAGGAATTCAAAGGCAGCCTGGGATACAAAGAGAGTTAGAGATCAAACCTAGGCTATAGGAAGCTTGTCACTGAGGGAGGGAGGGACACATTTTTAAAACTGGTTTGCTGCTACTTAATACTTAGGCCCTTCCAATCACACCGCTTTACTTGGAGAAATCAGCCAAGATGAGAAGAACACAGAAATCATATTAATAAAGTCAACTTAAAGAAATGGTCGTTCTAGAATTTTGTGATAATATGATCTTTATTGTTGGCCACCTTGATTTCAGATGCAGTTGAAATGGCATGGGAAGATTTTCTGCCTTGTATTTACCAAAAATGGGTGCCTAGGTACGGAAAGAATTCTACTTAAACTCAAGTTTTTAAGTCAAAGCTGCCTAAAGACTCCATCTTACAACCTGAGTGAAACAGAATAAAAGTTATCTCCTACAATGTCAATCCTAGCACTCCACATTCTTTCGAGTCTCCAACTGAGAAATACTGTTTATAGCACAAACCCTCAAAATAATTTTAAGGTGAGTTCCTTTCTAGTCATTCTTTTGGAAAAACAGCATATGTTCTGTATTTTTTCAAACCATAGCCTCTAGGTGAATTGCCCAAGAGTAAAGCCCAAAGCTGTCCCTTTCTGAAACTGTAACCTAGGGTGTCTTAGCTTCTCCATGCTTCCATTGTGTAAAAAATGACCTGCCCCAAGTGCTTTTGTGATTCCTTCATCATGAGAAACCATTTCACATTTGGCTTCCTCGTGCTCAGTGACATCTTTCACTCTGACTTGTTTGAATCCTCTATTCGTCCAATCCACTCCACGCAACAAGGCTTTGAGATCTTTGGAGGCAATGCCAGAGTTTTCTCAGGTCTGTACTTGAAGACAGAGCACTAGGGAGGGCACATGAAGCACTCACTTTTTTATACATGAACTTAACTTAAAAGAATAAGGAGGATCAGAGAATAAATGTGAATTTATTGAGGTCTGCTAATAGCATAACAAAGTCTTTCATAGGATTTTTTTTCTTTTATTATTTTGTTTGCTTGCTTGTACCATGGTCTGACTATATAAGGCAGAAGTGCCAGCCACTAGATCCAGCTTCACACATTGTATCACTTAAGCGTCACAAAACTCCTGTAACAGATATTACTATTCTCACTTTACAGGTAACAAAATTGAGGCTGAGAAGCTAAACATAAATCCCTTACCTCCAAGCTAATTTACAGTCTAGTAAGGAAAAGATATTGTGTCTGTCAAAACAGCCAAAGCGATGCCAGCAGTACAAAATAACAGCAGCTCAAGCAAGTTCAAGGAAGAGAAAGCCATTTCCTTAGGAGGACTTTATAAATGGTACCACATCTTGACTGGACTAGCAACACTAAGGTAATGCTAAAGGCACTCCAAAAAGTTATAGATTTCACTCTGGCACCCACAATTCTGTCTCTAGTCTTAGGCCAGCTCTCCATCCCCCTATTTAAAGCTTACAAGACAATCTTCACATTTTTACAAAATTTACTCATGAAAGCCAAGAAGCTGATTAACAAATAGTCTTTAGCATGCCATGTCTGCTATTTATTGAGGTGTCAGGAGTCAGGGCACGTGCATGAAGTTTTTTCTCTAAATTAAGACATTTAGCATTGCCACCATTTCATAATAATTCAGATATTTCGAAAACAGGCAAAGCTTAAGAAAGAATCACACAACCCTAACAAAGAAATGCGTGACTATTAAGCAACCAGCACGAGGAGTCAGGCTCACATCAATCTGACTCCAGAGCCAGCTCATAATGACATTGAACAACTGTCACAAGCTGTAAGGTTCTTTATTCAATCCAAAAGGAAAAAAAAGAAAGAAAGAAATATTAGGTGAAGTCTATTAAGTTCTCAAGTTACAAAAGGATTTGGAACGTCGATACCATTTGAAAGCTGAAACAAACATGTAACTATCACAGAAGGTAATAAAAGAAAGTCTGCATTTGATCCACAGCCGTTTGGAAGCATTGTGCTCAGACCATGCCCATCTCAAGAACCAATATGAAGTCATAAACCACTGCCACTCCCACTTCAGTCCTGTTTGTTGTTTGCTTTTTAGTACAAGCCTTTTTTCATATGATCTTTCCTGGTGCTTTTTTTTCTCAGTTGCTCACCCCTCACTATGAACAGACCTTGAAGACTTAGCCTTCCATTGCTAGATGATGGTGGTGGTGGTGGTGGTGGTCTTGACAATGACAAATACCCACAACTATGAGGATAACTACCCAAACAACCCAAAAAGATGGCTCACTTCAGTAAATACCTGTTGCGTTAGCTGTCTTAGAAAGTACAATGAATGTATCTACCATAATCCCCACTGACATTCAGCAGCGATGTCTGTAGAATGAATGCAACAAGGAAGGTCAACAAGAAATAGGAATATTTCACTCTACCCATGCAAATATTCTGGTCGTGATCCAAATTTCTGAGTGGAGCAGACACATAAATACCCTCCTTGCGCGGCCACCTCACTTAGCATGTGCAAACATGGTGCCAGGTCTGAAGGTCCTTCTGCTCCTCAGCCTGCATCTCTTGCAGGAGGCGCAAAGCTCCATGGTCCATCTCAACAACAATGGGTACAAGGGAGTGGTCATTGCAATTAACCCCAGTGTGCGAGAAGATGAAAGACTCATCCAAAGCATAAAGGTAAGAAGGGTTTTATTATCTGCATATTTGCATGTCAGTAGTTCTTTTTACTTAAGCCGCTTTGACTGTGTTTATCATGTCCACAATATAACCTATAGTCAAGATAACCATCTGCTTAGCTTTATATTTTTATTATACATTAAAATCAGTGTCCAAACCCTAAGTAAGTTATTAACTAGTTAAGGTAATAGATTTAGAGCAAGTGGAAAAAATGTTATCAAATTTTATCGTAATGATGGTGCTTTTACAAAGTCTATACAGCAAATGTACTCTTAAACCCCAGCAGCTGCTGTCTTACACATTTCTTCATTTGCTCCCACATGCCCAACTTTGGAAAACCTAAAATCCTTACCTGTCTTACTTTGAAGAGAACCTTAGACACGTTAGAAATCAGTGTGTTTCTACTTGTGCTTGTAATAAAAGGTATCAGCAGGTAGCATGTGTACTCTATTCTTAGATCCTCTTGGTATTACCAAGATGTGGTGAAGCCCAAGGATTCTAACTCTTATGCAAATGAGAAATTGAGAGATGCATAGTCATAAAATAAGTGACAAAACTAAAACCAGTCAGCCCTTCGTATTTCTATTATTACCACCTGGTGAAACTTTGTTATTACACTTGATGTTAATTAGAAAGGTTCATTGCACTTATTTTTTAGCTGCCTCTTCTCTATGCACAGTGTGTTCATTAAAAGCAAAGTCAACATCAAGTATAACAATCTGCCAAACTTTAAATTCTCAACGTATGTAACTGGGGCCTTAAAGATATAAGATTCAGATGTGAGAAAACTTCATCATCCAGGCAAGATATGCTGCACACAGCACATTGATTCCCAGGACACTAGAGACAACAAAACATAAAAGGAGCAAATCTAAGTCACTCAACTTTCCACTGTCTGCTGGAGTACTAACCCAGGCCTCCTCTGACCACTTGCAGGGGTGTCTTTTCTTCTTCATCACCCATGTGTGTACTTGCTCCTTGTGTCACCAGCCACCTTGCTTCTTTCACTCGGTCCTCATGACAGGCTAAGTGTAGAGAAGTGTTACCCTCTGCCTCTTGGGCATTTGTGGCAGTTTTCTAAAGCAGAAAAGCATCTTCAGTTGCTTTCTGCTGGTGGCAATGCATTGGATTCATTGTTGTTCCTCATAAAGATGTTCACCACTTGTATCTGCACCAGCCCCACCTACTAATAACATGACAGAGATCTCCTGCTCATTTGTCAAAACTGCACAAAAGAGGGAGTGCAGCGTTTGATTGACAGCATTCACACTTCACCTTTTCCCAGGAGGACTTTCATAATCTTATCCAAGCCAACATAAGTAGCAGTATGAGAATAACCAGATTCCTAGTTCATATTCATTGGTACTCCAAGTTGAAGCAAGCATTCAATGATTTCTGAATGTCCAGCTGAGGACGCCCAGTGCAATGCAGATCTGCTGTCCTGGTCAGCTCTAGGAGCCAGGAACATTGGTCATGATCCTCTTTGGCAACTCTTCCCTTCCACTGTAGGCTAGAGATTGCTGACTACTAAATTAAACGCTTAACCCTCCACACCATTTTCCAAGCATCTCCCACAGACTTCTAATTACTTCTGTAACTAACCCAACATCTTCACTCCTATCTCCAGCCTACACTGCCGACCTCAGGAGTAGACAGGCAGAAACACACGTGAATTTGGGCACAAGAAAAGAAACACAGATTTAAGAGACTTTGTAAATTTATTCTGATTGAGGGAAAGGAGATTTGATTTGCTTCTGGTTTGTGTACATATGTTAATGTTAATTTTGTTCTGCGACGTTGTTACCACAAGGCACTTTTAATTTTGTCAGGAAATGGTAACCCAAGCCTCTACTTACCTGTTTGAAGCCAGCAAAAGAAGATTTTATTTCAGGAATGTAAGCATTTTGGTTCCGATGACCTGGAAGTCAAAATCTGAGTACTTAATGCCAAAACGAGAATCATATGACAAAGTAGGTGTCACACCCCCCTCCTATCCTGCTTCCTGTGCCTTTTACAGATGAATGCTTGTACATTTTGGTAAACACTAATCATGTTGGGAATAAAAATAGTAATATAGCTTTTATGGGTGTAAATGAGATGATCCTTGTTTGTAAAATCTCACTGGGTTTGTTCTGCATTTTAGGCAGATGTCATAGTTGCTGATCCTTATCTGAAATATGGAGATGATCCCTACACACTTCAATATGGACAGTGTGGAGACAGAGGACAGTACATACATTTCACTCCAAACTTCCTACTGACTGACAATTTAAGTATCTATGGACCCCGAGGTAGAAATATCTATTTTATACTTCTTATTTCCACTGGGGAAAAGCAAACAACAGCTATCAATTTCTAAGACTATAAGAAAAGCAAACATTAAGCAATACCTTTATTTAGAAATATACTGATTATAATCAACCTGCTGTATATACAAATTTGATAATTAAATGAGTCATTTGTTGGTCTCATTCTATTTTTTTTTTTGGAGCAATTGAATTATGTTGATTTTTAGAGTTCTCCAGCTCAGGTTAGCAGATGAGCAAGGAATTTAAAGTAGATGGAAATCATACTTAAGTTATTTTAACTACAGCTTTACAGATGACAATCTTCTCTCTCAGGCAGAGTCTTTGTCCATGAGTGGGCCCATCTCCGGTGGGGAGTATTTGATGAATATAACACAGACCGGCCCTTCTACATGTCCAGAAAGAACGGAAAGAATGTTCTCGAAGCAACAAGGTATCACAGNTTTTTTTTTTGGAGCAATTGAATTATGTTGATTTTTAGAGTTCTCCAGCTCAGGTTAGCAGATGAGCAAGGAATTTAAAGTAGATGGAAATCATACTTAAGTTATTTTAACTACAGCTTTACAGATGACAATCTTCTCTCTCAGGCAGAGTCTTTGTCCATGAGTGGGCCCATCTCCGGTGGGGAGTATTTGATGAATATAACACAGACCGGCCCTTCTACATGTCCAGAAAGAACGGAAAGAATGTTCTCGAAGCAACAAGGTATCACAGCGTAACCTAAACTGATTCTACACCTTCTTGCCTATGGCTTCTCTGTGTTGGGTAGTTTGAGTACAATTCTAGGGTTCGATGTACTCAAGCCCTGTGTATGAACTGGTAAAATGTTTAATTTGACTTTTAAATTAAAGGGAGCAAACATTTAGGACATTGAAGAAATGTTGAGAACAATAGGAATCGGTGTCAGGAGGAAATATCACTATGAGAGAATATCAATTAGATCAAGTGATAAAGAAATGTCTAGTCCTGTCCCCTTGTGATGTGCTGTGTGCGAGCTGCCTGGAGTCTTGTACACAGGCTGTGCTGCTCTCAGAGCGGCCTCCTACCCCGACTGTCACGCCACAAAATTACCCCTTGCCTATTCAACCTTTAATTATTTCTCCTCTTGATCTTTCTGCTCCTCCCATTTGAGGTTAGATGCCCAGAAGAATCCCAGAGAGTACACATGCGCCTCTCGCAGACTTCTGCTAACCAGCCTTAGCTGCTGAAGAGTTTTGTTTCTTCCCAATAGAGTTGAAAATCCTTCAGACTGTGGATTTTGTTTTGTTTTTGTAGTTCTCTAGCAAAGTCAACCCATCAAAGGATTATCAAATGATGAGTATTTAAAACATTAAACATGAATGCATTTCCTTGTAATCAGTCATAAAAAGATAAACATTGGTGAAAGCTAGGCTCTAAGCCCACATTCCTGAGTTCCCTATACTGGGCACAGAAACTCTGAGTCTCACCATGAGTAAGCTAAGCTTCAGGGCCAACCCTAGAGTCACCTCTCTTGAAAGGCATTACAACCTCCGTTGTCCTTGCAGTACAAACAAAACCATGTAACCAGCTAATGTCATGAAGCATAAATAGGAAGAAGTTATACATATAAAGAAATTGTGAGAATCCTTTTCCTATTCTGCCCTAACCTCTGACAGGGATTTGACAATTATCTTTATCGTGAAACCCTATGGCTTGATGCATTGTTCTTCCAGTTCTTTCATACTCAACTTACTGATTATAAAAATGCAAACTACAAATTACTATACATTTAAAACCATGTAATTTATACATGGAAATTTAAGATTTTAAATATATTTTGACTTTCTCTTCTCACTTAAAAAAATCCCCTGTAACTCTTAACTAATTTAATCTTTATAATATCCATGTAAGTTTGAAATTACCATCTTATCCCATAACCACAGAGAAACTAGATTTATTGATCATATCAGGAAGCCAATGGATGTTTAAGAGTGTGCAGTGAAAATACAGTTTTGACTAAAGTCAAGGGTATGTACAGACAATCATTGTGCCTACTTTTGTCAATGAAATGTTTGTGCAAGATCAAGCAGCATTGCCCCTGAGAAAAGGGTTTTGGAGCATTGGTCTTTATTGCTGACTCCCCTAGGTTCAATTTAAAAACAAGATGGGCGGGCCTCTTCGAAACTGGGGCTGAGGGTGTAGCTTTGTGGTAGAGGGAGTGCCTAGATGCACAGACCCTGGGTTCAACGGCTAGCCCCACAAAAGTAACCCAATTCTTTTACCATAGGTGTTCCACTGACGTTTCTGGCAGAAACATGGTCCAGGAATGTCGGGGACGCAGCTGCATAGCAAGGCCATGCCGGCGAGATTCAAAGACAGGACTGCTTGAACCCAAATGTACATTTATCCCAGACAAATCCCAGACTGCCAAGGACTCCATAATGTTCATGCAAAGTCTTGATTCTGTAAGTACCTTCTATTTTCTCAGTGAGGAATCCTTGCAGAGTGTTAAGTGCTGAAGCTATTTGTCTACTGCGATATTATGTATCCACAAAGAGGAAGAAGATGACTCATTCAACTGATCAGAGGCTGTTTGCTCCAGCCCATGTTCGGGTGCATCTGGACAGTACCCACCCATCCTTATTAACCTGTTCATTATCTTCAGAGGTAGCGCTGTGCCCTCCTTCGTGAGTCACATAACTCCTTAGAATCCCTCTCTCATCGCTGTCTATTGAACCGTGTCCAGAATAACAGGCTTCATTTTCCTCCCAAGTGGTTATTCATGTCACTCCCAAAGTAGCCTGCGACTGAGCTTTCGGTTGACGTCTAGAATTTCCACTATCTTCTCACTGAAGCTCACAAACCATCATAAAATGCTAACACTTTGGAAATATACATGGCCCTGTCTCCATAGAACAGATATAAGAATAAAGGTTCACAAACATAATGGTTTAAGTACAGAGCTTGATGGGTTTCGGCAGATGTGTTCGTCAATGGACTTGACACAGAAACCCGACCTGTCGTTTTCAAGATGTCACTAAGAGAGGACTGCTAAGTCTGATATTTAGTTCCCTCACTTTAAAAATGGAATTGAAATATGTTTCCCATTGCTGTCGTTATGTTTATAAAGTCTAATATAAACAAGTCTAAGCTCAATGCTTGATTCAATATGGGTGCAAAACAAGCTTTAATTTTTTTATTTTAAAACACGTAATATATTTTGAAAATATCTAGTCAGCTCTTTCCCCAGATAAGCCCAATCTTTTTGTATTTTAAATTTTTACTCGACACATAGTAAATCTATGGGATGCAGTGTGACATTTCAATAGACAGACATAATGCCTAAAGATGAAATAGTACTAATTAACATATTTGTTACCTTAAAGATTTATGCTGGTTTTTGTGGTAAAAGCATTCAAAATTCATTCTTTAAGCTATTTTTGAGTAAAAATTATTAACTAAAGTTCCCTATTGTGCTATTAAACAGTAGAATTTATTGCAGTAATCCAACTATAGTTTTATATAACTAGCCAACCTCCACACTCAGATTCCCAGTTGCAGATAACCAACATTCTACTCTCCTGCCATTACACGACATTTCAGCTTCGGTGTATATTACTAGACCACACAGCATTTTCTCCTTGGGCCTCATTTATTTCACTTAGCGCAATGTTCTTTAAACTCATTTATACAGAGTCAAATAATTGTGCTTCATTCTCTTTTATGTGTGAATAACATCCTGCGTGTCTGTGTGTGTCTGTGAGTGTGTACACCACATTCATGATCCATTTATCTACTGAGGAACACAGGTTGAGTCTACATTTTGACCCCTGGGGCTAAAGTGTGTGTTGGTTATCTCTGAAACACGCTGGTCTCCTTCTCTTTGGATATACATCTAGTACCCTCTCCAGCATTCTCTTTTTGTCTTTTATTATTTCAGCCATCTGGCAGGAGTGAGGCTATATCTCACTGTGGATTTCATTTGCACTTACCTGATGGTTACTGACCGTGCCCACCTTTTCATATACCTACCAGCCATTGCATGTATTTCTTGAAAAATGTCTATTTGGACCATTTGGCCATTTTTAAGCATGTTATTTCTGAGCAATTTTTGCCACTGAATTCTTTGAGTTTCTTAAAAATTCATAAATCTTTGTTGGAGACCGTTTGCGTTTTCTGCCTGAGTGAAGGTTGTCTGTTTACTGTCGGCTATTTCCTTTGCTGCACTATCCAGTCCTAACTCACATAAACATAATATGTTTGCATAGTAAAAGTTCATTCAAATGTAAGAATATCTTAGATAAGAAAGTACTTAAGATACAAATTAAGGTTACATCTCTAAATTATAAGACCAGCTTAATTAAAATAAGCAATTCCTTATATACGAACTTACTAGCAACAAATACTACCTCACTGATAGAATCATAATTGTTGTGGCACCTAGGCAATAACAAAAGTTCAAGTCAATTTATAGACTTGAAGCTCTCTTCTGAGACCTGTAAATTAGCCCAGGTTTTAAGTGGATTTCCCTTCAGGAAATATCCGACACAGGATTAAGGACAGTTCACTTTACCTGGCTGAGTCTAGATCAGCAGAGAATTCAGCACCAAAACAGACAAGAAATCCCCTGACACAAGGGGATGATCAGAACACACTGCCTGTTCCAAATCCTGCATTGCCAAGGCATGTATCTATGAAGACAGAATCCTGCTGCCTATGGGGACACTATGCACCTGAGCAAGTATGCAGGAGATGCTGATTCCACAAGATGCTACTCAGGAAAAAAAAATGCTGTATTTTAAGCAGATATCTTATCCAGCACCGGACTAGTTTCTAACTATCATGCTACAGATTAAATATATCACATTCTAAAACGTGAGCTCTGAGCTCAGACTCAGAGCATACATGACATGAAATAGTGAATGTTCTCTTCCGTGCATTCCTTCCCTTAACATCCTACTCTCTGTTTCAAGCTCGGTGCTGTGTTAGGAGCTGACACCAGGTAAAGAATTAAAAATCAATTTTTCTGATGAAGCAATGGAAAGAGAACAGTCGGAGTACTGAGAAAAAAAAATTTTAAACAAAGCAGGAAGAGACACAGATGCAGGAAGCCGTTATTACTGTAAAGGTCAGAATGTGGCTTCTGAATGGATGAGTTTTTAGCTGGGATTTGAAAATGGGTATGAATTTGGCCAAGTTGTCAGAGGGAGAGAAGTCTATGCAGTGAGACCGTCTGACAAAGAGCTGGTCCGTGCAACTGTACAAGCTGAGAACCGTCTGACATTTCCGTATTTCGTATTCACTGAAGATTCTAATGCTCATTAGAATAATTTTAGGGAGATGGGAACCTGCAATAGAATTTCTTTTTCCTGATTTATGCAAAATTACCATTAGGGTGAATGTGAATTCGGGTGAAGGTTTCTGGCATAGTTTAGAGACGGAAGGAAGTTCTAACAGACGAATGCACGCCGAGCAGGAGGCGGGGAAACGGGGCGGAGCCTACAAGCGGGCACTTGCAAAGCTAAGGTTTTTCTCAGCTTCAGACGAATGTAAGAGACCGCGGCTCAATTCTCCCAGGGATGGATGCGATGCAGAGGCAAGGATGGGATGAGACGAGGTTGAGTGAGGCAGGGACGGCACAGCCATAGGCAGATGAGGGACTTGATTCAGACACTGGGCGTGGCATGGGGAGAGGGGCCAGGTTGCCAGACAGCGCACACCTGGAAGTGAGGCCAAGCACTGATTTGTTCACATCCATAGTTCCTCCCCATCCAATGGAACCCCATTTGGGAGATTTTAATCTGAGCCATGGCAGAAACAAACACTCTCACATGTAAATGTGTATTTAGACGTTTAAACTAATGCACATATATTTATGCCCATAAGTCTGGATCTGAGCTTAAATCTGCAGGTGTGGTGTTTGGGGACAAAAGTAATAAAATGACTATTAAAAGCAGTTTCGGCGACCTTACTATAGGATGTTTCCTTTCTGGACACTGTGCTTGTTTATGAAGATGCTCTTCCTTCTTCCTCCAGGTTTTCAAAACCTAGAGGACTTTCCAGGTTTATAATAAAAACTTCCACTGACAGAATTACTAAATGTGATTCATCTCTCAGAGAAATGGCTACATCTCTTATGCTTTTATTATCTCTCAAGGGTACTGTTTATATGTGTCATTCATCACCGCTAATAATAAGCTAGATCTCTAGTGCCTGTCCTCAAGTTTCTGGAGATGTGGGGCATAGACAATAAAAACAACCATCTCTCCTATTCTGCTTTTAGGGGACAGAAGTTACCAGGAGCCATAATACTCTTCCCTTAAATTTCATTCAGGGTGGGAGATCCTCACAATTTTAGGTGAGGAAACAAGGAGCTCACTTAATCACATGAGCAGCCGCCATTCTTCACTGACGACCTAACTTTGAAATCTCCAAAAAGCGTTAGCTGCACACAGAGATGGCATTGCTCACTTCTGCTCCAAGCATGTAAGATGGGTGCCCAAACAATCGATTACAAAGTGATTCTCATCAGGAGACAGACAAATCCTGTTCAGGATGCACGTGGCAGCTAACTTCATATCTGGAAAAGAAGGTGGTCCCTTACAAGTTTTTACAATATTGTGCATTCGTTGATTTTTTTTTCAGGTGGTTGAATTTTGCACAGAAAAAACCCACAATACGGAAGCTCCAAACCTGCAAAATAAAATGTGCAACCGCAGAAGCACGTGGGACATAATCAAGGAGTCTGCTGATTTCCAGAATGCCTCTCCCATGGAAGGAATAGAAGCACCGCCTCCACCTAC
>LOEQ01003533.1:0-33418 GCA_001685075.1 Bramus lutescens
AGGCCTAGCTTGCTGCCTGCAGGCTTAGTGAAACAAAGGAACTCCCACCTGGTTTTACTCACCACCCCATCCCAGCCCCAAAACAGGCTGAGCTGGGTGATCTCTGGCCCTGGAGAAGGTAAGGCGTGCCTGGGAGCAAGCTGGGATGGGATACAAAGAGAGAGGCAGTAGCCAGGGAGAGAAGCTCCTACAGAATGATCAGAAAGTTTAGGGGGTTGAGGAGTGTCTGTGCTCCCTTTCCGGGTCTTCTGCTGTCCTGTCAGGAAGACGTTCAGTTTGCTTTCTATTGAATTATTGTCACTGCTGTTTGTTTTCTGTTTTGGAAGTGTTAGGAATATTTCCTAATGCGAGCTCTCTGCCAATATAAAAACCCCAATCAAGCCGAATCAGAAACAAGCTGAATTAAAGGATATCCAGGTTTTAATGGGATTCCTGCTATTTTGGGGGTTCCCTCAGGAACATGAAAGGACTTTCCAGGAAGCAGTTTAAATAGACTAATAAACTGGGGAAATGGTCAAGATTTGGTGGGCTGCCTTGTCCCTCCTCCAGAGGAGGGGTCAAGGTTTAGGCAGGCCCCGGGCGGGGCCTCCAAAGATGAAGGATTGAGACTGGAACTTACAGGATGGTTTTTAATTTATTTTAATTTAATTTTGTTTTATCACCTTCTCTGGATGTAAAATGAGAATCCAACATCAAAGAATATGGATATCCTAAGTACTCATTACACCACCTAGCTATACTTCTGTTCTAAGCTTGTCACTATCACTTACCTTGAGATTCCATGAAATATTGAGCACTTCTCTGTAAAAGTTTCAAAATTTTAGTCCATTTCTCCCACTTTGCCATTTTGCCATCTACATTCTTTTCCTTTTGCATCATAGTTTGAGAACTCCTTTCTGAAATTACTAGAATACCATCCCTATGTAGCATGTGTTTTTAAGCAATCTTTTTTACCTTGGCTTTGAGAATTCCATTTTATCTTTGCAAACTTTTTTAAACTTCCTGTTTTCTCTTTTTCCTGGAATATTTTGTTTCTCTAACAAATTACATGTGGGAGTTCAATGAGACATGCTCAGATTTTTCATCATTCTGTTTTCAATATTCCACAACCCATAGTAAATTGGTGATGTAATGTGCAAATTCCTCCTGCCATAAAGTCACAACACTCAATGCTTAATTTTCCCTCACACCTCTTTTATGAAATGTTTCTGTTCCTCTCTTCCCAACTCTCTCTCTCTCTCTGTTTTTTTTCTTTTTTTTTGAGACAGACTTTCTCTGTAGCTTTGGAGCCTGTTCTGGAACTAGCTCTTGTAAACCAGGTTGGTCTCGAACTCACGAAGATCTGTCTGCCTCTCCCAAATGCTGGGATCAAAGGCATGTGCCACCACCACCTGGCTCTCTTCCCAACTCTTAATGAATTAGCTCTGGTGTCCTATAAATATTTTACTGGAATTTATGGGACTCTTTCTTCACTTTGTTTATTCTTTTTTTTTTAGTAATTAGTAAATTGTTGACATCCTTTGTACATTGGAAGAAAGTCATGCCAATGAGACTAGAGGAATTTGGAATGTAATGGAAACACATATTAGTTTGTTAAATATAACAAACACTAGGGTTTCTTGAATATAATTGCTTAAGGCCTTTTAAAGCTATAAATCAATTTTCCATATTGACTATCAATCATAAGGAGAACAAAGAAATATGTTATATTTGATTATATCTTCCAAATATTAAGAGATTCAATCTAAAACTACATATCCTGAAAACTATGATAAAGTCATATCTTTACAAAATTAAATATCTTTTAACAAAATAAAATTAATGTGATAATGATTTTCAATAGTTGTCTTTCAAACTTTGTGAAAAAATTCTGAGAACAAAGTGGCATGGTATTTAATGTACTACTGCCTTAACATGACACTTAAATATGTGTCTCAGTTAAATTCTAATCTAATCTTTGATAGTTTTGCTAGCATTAACTTATTAATCTACGGAAAGCTGAAGTCCTGTGTCTTCTTCATTAGCTTTCTGTCTTGTTTGTAGAGAAAGATCTCTTTCTGAGCCCAGATTTCACTGCTTCAGGTAGGCTGGCTGGTCAGTAAGGCCCTAGGAGTCTCTTGTATCTGCTCCATATCTCCTGCACTGGGGTTGCAGGTGAATACTTCCATGCGTAACATTTTTGTGGATTTTGTGGATCCAAACTCTTGTCCTTAGACTTGTACAGTAAGCAATTTACCCACTGAGCAATCTTCCAATTCTTCATTATTCATCTTAAAATTAACATGTCTACAAGCCTACGTGTGTCATTAACCATTCTCACAAGTATATATTATATCCAATCAAAAATTGAAAGTGTTATAGTATTTTGAATTTTCATTCCCACAACATGATAAATAAAATCAGGAGGTATATATTTGTCCAGTAAGTAATTTCTTTTTAGCACTATATGACAGTTAATTAGCATTTTTCTAAACTCAAGGGATGCAATTTCTTCAATCCCAATAGAACTTGTTAGAGAAGGAGCTCTGATAATCACATTTGGTTTCACAGAAGTGTAAAATTTAGAATCTTATTTTCACAGAAAAGTTATACCATCTGTCTACATGTTAATTTATTGCCTCAAATGCATTAACTTTTTTACACCTTTTATTTATCACATAAATTTTGGCATTGTTCACACATTAACCCCTGTGTTCCTAAATTACTTTTGGAGAACTTTTATTATAAGAAATCTGAGTTATGATTTAGCTTAAAAAAAGAGTATTGATGTAATATTCACTATGAAATCTATATTACAGATTTTAATTTTCAGGAGAAAGCTAAACAGAGGGAATTACTTATATGATCCTTATAAATGTTTTAATATTCCTCTCTTTCTCAGTTTTATAAATATTAAATCTTTATTAAATATAATAAATATTGAATAGCAATTTGCCATAATAAGTTTTTTTTTCTAGTGCTTCCTGGAAAAAAGAAAGATGGCTAATGTCCATCCCTCACCCCCTAAAAAACAAATGAGAGACATTCTCCAAGCCATTTGAGGAAGTGTCTAGACACTGAGAAGAAGGATGTGAGTCTGGAGCAGTGCTGGCCAAGGGGGAGCATATAGAATACCATTTTTACACTGTGCTGCTAAGTAGGTCCCAAACATACTGCAGCAGTGTGTGGACTTCACACACCTGTGAGCGTATGTAGCTGCAAACTGCAAAACTGAGAGGTGATAGAACATGTTACTTTTAGACAATGGGGTGAAAAAGGGTGAAAAGAGATTTTATTTCATAAAGTTATTATTGTAAATCCCAGTGGAATGAGCCAGACATCATCTCTGGATAGCTATGTCAGAAACAACAAGAACAAAATGTGTGAAATATGTGTTTATTGTGCCTTGGTAATGAAATGTTGCAAGGTGTCTGAGAATAATGGAGATGAGATCTCAGAATCAAATTTTTATCTCTTTCTGTAGCCAGAATTGTATCATATCCCATATATTTTGAGTTAAAATGATCATCCAATCATTCAAAAATACATTAGTCTAAAGATAAAGAGAGGCAATGCTTCAACTTTTACATGACCATCTCAACACATCATGTTTCATCAGTAAAGAAAAATCAAGATAAGCAATCTTTGGATCTAAGAAAGACCAAGATGAGTTTAAAACAATTGCTTAATCGATGACCAGGACACAGATTCTGTACTCTATCATATTATAGAGATGGTTGTATTGGTGGCAGCAGTAATAAAAAGAGGAGAGAGAAAACTGAACAAGTAAGGAATACAAAGTTTAAAAATATACAGAAATCAAGGGGGAAAGACCCTTTCTTTTTTAAGACTAAGTTATACTTTTGAAAATAAAAATTATATAAGCCATGATGAGCACAGTGAGACAAATTGCAGAGAACTGTCTAGAGCATTAGTTCCCAACCATAAAATTATTTTTATTGTTGTTTTGTAACTATGCTTTTACTACTGTTATGAATTGTAAAGTAAATATCTGATATGTAGGATGGTCTTAGGTGACCCCTGTAAAAGGGTAGTTCCAACCCCCAGAAGAGTCATGACCCACAGGTTGAGAACCTATTGGTTTAGCTAGACAGCTTACTATTCAAATGTTTCTGATCAAGCTTGAGGAACTGAGTTCAGATCACTAGTTCGATATGGTATTCAGTTCCTATAATCCCAGAACAGATGGAATGCAGGGAAGGCAGTGGAAACAGTCAGTAAACTCTGAAACAGAGACCCTATGGTAATTTAAAATAGGTAGAGATTAATAGAGGAAAACACCTGACACTAACCTCTGGCCTACACACACACATACACACACACACACACAGAGGCACGCATGCACGCACACACACACACAGGCACACATGCACGCACGCACACGCACACACACGCTCACACATACAAATGAAAACACATGCACAAAGAGAGAGAAAAGATTCATCAAACATTGCCAGATGTTAATGAAGAAGTCCCAAAATATGATATTAACATAACTAAGATAATAGAATTTGTTATTGATCATTTTTATTTAAGACAGACTCTCAATATGCAGCACAGGTTGGCTCCTACTATGATCACTTCCATCCCAGCATTCTCAAAGCTAGAAAATAAACCGTGCACTATGACACCAAACAACTCGTTTTTCTTATTTATTTGCCACAAGTTCTATGATGGGGCAATTAGTTTTTACCTTCATAATGTGTCTTTAGAATAAGTGTTCTTCTTGGTTGCCAATCTAGGGTTTTGAAAGAAAAACATAGTTGTTCAGTGTCCAAGACAGCTGATAATATAAGATAGGTCAACATTTTAAGTGTCTATTGATATAATAACCACAAGCTATAGTCTGCAACGACCACAATAAAAGAAAACAGAAAGAAAGTATGCAAAAAAATAGGTCATCTTATGAAGAAGACAGAGAAAAACTGCCATAGAAATGAGACTGATGTATAATATGTATATATATATGAAATCTCCAGTTTTTAGCCTAATATTCAACTAAGTACTGGAGATACAGTAAAAACCTGCTATAAATTTTGAAATAGCATGTAAATAAAATGTGATAGTTGCATGCTCAAGGTAGTGTTTAAATCTTATTTTAAAAACTTTATTATTTCACTGTACATAACAATACCAGTTCTTACTCCCTCCCCTCCTCCTGTTTCCTCCACCTTCCCCCACCCCACCCCTCATCCACTTCTCAGAGAGGGTAAGACACATTGCTTTGAGGAAGGACCAAGGCCCTCCCTACTATATCTATGCTGAGCAAGGTATCCCTCCACATAGAATGGGTCTCAAAAAGCCAGTACAACCACAAGGAATAAATCCTGGTCCCACTACCAGTGGCCTAGGAGTATGCTCAAACCGAACAACTGTCACCCACATTTCAAGGGTCTAGTTTGGTCCTATGCTGGTTTCTTCCCTGTCTGGCTTGAGTTGGTGAGCTCTCATTAGGTACAGTGGGTGTCCCCATCATGGTCTTGACCTCTTTATTCATATTCTCACTCCTCCAATTCTTCAACTGGACTTTGGGAGCTCAGCCCAGTGTTCTGCTGTGGCTCTCTGTCTCTGCTTTCTTTGGTTGCTTGATGAATGTTCTGTAGTGACATTTAAGATAGTCATCAATCTGACTTCAGGGCAAGGCCAGTTTGGGCACCCTCTCCTGTATTGCTTAGGGTCTCACCTGGGGAAATTTTGTGTTTCTCCATGGATGAAGATTTTAAGGGTCCATGACATCTTAACAAGTAGAAAACTTATGAGAAGACAAAATCAAAATCAACAAACAAGTCTTGTGTCAGTAAAACAAGTGGATACAGGGAAAATGCTCCAGCACACTGGGCAGACAGATAGGCAACAACAGGTAACACAGGTCTCTTGAGTGGAAACTACATCAGGAACCATTATGATGACAGGAAAATTGAAACTTAATTGACAAACTTTTAGAAGTTGATTTTGGATAACAGTAAAAAGATGAAACTTCCAGGCATCATGGGATTCCAGGAGCTTTCACGGGTCAGCCTGGTGCCTACCAGTTGAGGTCTCAACATACAACATGCTTAAAATTAAAATATAAAAAAACTCAACTAACTAACATATCACAAGAGTAAAAAAAAACAGAATACTGTGGATGTCATGACAATAAATTCATCAACTTAGGGAAAATTCAAAATTGCATATTAGAGTCAAACTATTGAAGTATATTGAAGTGAATGTGAACAACTCAATAGTCTTATAGTTATTAAGAAATTTGAGTTTTTAGTTTAAAACTTTTACAAATACACAAAGCAGTTCAGATAGTATAACTAAGGTATTCTACCAAATATTGACAGAAGCAGTAATATTGTTTTTTAATAGACTCTTGTCTATTTTAATAACTCTAATACTATGGAACCATTATTCTCTTGATAAAAAGTCTGACAGGCAATCCAAGATAGTAAAACTTCATGTTGTTTATCCTGAGCACAATCGACAAAATTATATTTATCTAGATAGTTATGAGTTTGTGTGGTTTACTTATGTAAATTATGCCTTAATACTGTATTATATATTCCCCACAATGAGTACAATGGAAAGAAAGAAGGGAGACGGGTCAGAAGGGAGGGAAAGAGAATTAGAGATAGATGGAAACAGAAATCAAAACAAGCAGACAAATTGAAGAGAGGGAGAAGGGATCAGCATTATAATTGGGAAAACCACAGAGCCCATGGACCCAAGCTAGTCAGGGGAGCTCATGGACTCTGGACTGACAGCCAGGAAACCTGCATGGTACCAAACTTGGCCTCTGAATATGCATGACAGTTGTGTCTTAATCTGTTGGCAGGGGGCTGTCAGTGGGAACAAGACTTATCCTTGGTGCACAAACTGGTTTTTTGGAGCCCATTCCCTATAGCGAGATACTTGCTTAGTCTTGACACAGGAGGGAGGGGCTTGGTCCTGTCTCAATCTGGTATACAAGACACTGTTGACACCCCAAGGGAGGCCTTACACATTCTGAGGAGTGGATAGGGGATGGAATGAGGGGGAGGTAAGAGGTAGAAGAAGGGGAGGGAGGGGGAGCTGGTGTTGGTATGTAAATTGAAAAAAAAATTAAGTAAAAAAATTGGGGCTGTTGACAAATAATTGTTTCTAGCACTCAAGTCTATGGTGTATTGTTATATAAACTGGAATAAATGCAGAGAAAAAACAAATAGACAAAAAAAGCGAACCAACGAAACCAGAAAAACACACTTAAAGAATCAGAAATGCTTATGTATGTTAAAAATCCACTAAGTAAAGCCATTTATATATCAGTTTATTTATTTACTTAATTTAGTTAGAATTCAAAATAATAAGATCCATCATGATATTTCCATATGGTGCAACCTCTTTAGAAGATCAATTTGGAGATGATCCTATTTCCAAAAGCAAAATATGTACAGCTGTAGTAATTATTCTTTTGTTGCTGTGCCAAAACATTATGACAGACACAACTTATAGAAGGAATTGATTATGTAAGCTAATGATTCCAGAGAGATAATGATATCATGACTGGGAAGCATTGCACTGGAAAAGGAAGCCTGAGACCTCATATCTTCAGCCGCAAGAGCAGAGTAGAGCAATGTAGAACAACCTTGGGTCTTTAAACCTCAATCAAAGTCCTCCCCAAAGGAACGTACTTCTGCCATCAAGGCCCTCCCCAACCTTCCAGTGCCATGAACTGGGTAGCAAGTATTTGAATACATGAACCAATGAGGGGTATATTTATACAAACCAACCCAGTAACATCCATAAGTACCACTCATTTGACTAAACTTGGAGTAAATAGACAGTTAACTCTACTACTGCTGATTAAACTGGTTCTGAATCTGAAATTCTATATGCTGCCAAAACTATATGCAATGTTTACTAAAGGGCTTGAACAGGAAGGTTCAGATGTGTAACATGAGGGCCGGGCTTGTTGGGGTTTTTGTCCTGTACAGTTCCCACAGCCGGCAAGCCCCAAAGAATAATCACACAGAGTCTACATTAGGTTATAAACTGATTTGCCCATTAGCTCAGTCTTCTTATTAGCTCTTGTAGCTTATATTAACCCATTGTTCTTATCTATTCTAGCCACTTGGTTCAGTGCCTTTCACAGCAGAGCAGATCACATGTTGCTTTTTCTGTGGTCTGGGCTGGACTGGGGAGGAATGGGCTTCCTCCTTCCCAGAATACTCCTATTCTCATCACCCTGCCTCTACTTCCTGTCTGGTTGACCGGCCTATACTTCCTGCCTGGCCAATCAGCATTTATTTAAAATATGATTGACAGAATACAGACAATTTTCCCGTGGTGACAAATGTTGCTACCTGAGATAATACAAACCTTGGCAGAATAGATGAGTGTTCATATCAGTGGATTGAACTAAGTGAATCCATCTAACACTGTAAGCATACTCTACAACCTTGAGGCTACTGTACACAAGCAATTGATGTCTTAAGCTTAATATTACTCACAAAAATTTTTAAGGAGTTCCTAGCTCATGATTTTATTTCTACATGTTTATTAGCTCATGGAACATGCAAGCCTCATGTTTCATTGTTAGTCAAGAGTTATCATCATCCTTCATGATGATATTATGAATGGTCTGGAGGAAATTTTGGCATCATAGTAATCTACTGGTGCTATTTATAAGAGTATATCCATTGTGAAAAATCTCTTGGGCTTATCTTTTCTATGGAAATTTTTCTGTATGTGCAAGAAATTTGAAGAAAATCTTTAAAAGATCCCAAAATTTCTGCCAAAAGCCAATCAATAGAAGTCATAAATAAAACATAAGCATATAAACTACAGTTTTAGGCTTCAATTAATCTACATTCCAGTTCAATTAGAAGTGTTAACTTGAGATTAGTAGATCAGTTATGAACTGTATATTGAAAATAAACATGTTGAAATATTTTTCAATATAATATATTAGTATATGTGTTAATAAAGGTTTTAATGTAGAAAATATACAATGTACTTATTTCATACTACTTAATACTTACCAGGGTTGTTATACTTCCCTTTTATATAAGATGAAATGTAAATTAAGCTAAAGTTAATTTATAATAACATAAACAATTAATTTGATATCAAGACCATTTAAAATGCAAGAATCTTTATGGCCAAATCTAGCAAGCAAATGTATATATAAATCATTATATAGTTGCTGATGTGTGATGTCAGGAATGGAGACTATGTGTGGTCTTTTCTTGACCTGTTCCAAATTATTGATTATTGTATGATTAATATTACTTTTTTTTCACTCACTCATGTCTACCTGGGACAGCGATAGCAATATTAACCACTTGAATATTTTACTAATACACCTATCTTATTCAGGAGTACTTAGAACATGCCAAACAAACTGTAGGAGACAAAATTACTCAAATGGCTAGAGAAAACATAGTTTATTAGTATTGTAGCTCTTTTGTGAGAAATTTTCTCTAACAAAGCTGGCAAAAATTAGACTTGCCATGTTGATTTACTGATTTGTTAGATATGATCACTGAAATAATTAGAAGATAAATTTTGAATCATATTTGCAAATATAGCTATAGTGGTTAGTTTTGACTGTCATCTTGGCACATGCTAGAATTAACTGGGAGGGGGGCCCTCAATAAGGAACTGTCTAGATTGACCATAGCATGCCAGTGGCGAAGTTTCTTAATTGGATTAACAGTGCTGGAAGACCCAGGCTGAATATGGGCAGCCCCATTTCACGAGCTTGGCTTCAGACTAAGTGAAAATGAAGGATCCAGCTGAGCACTAGCACGAATGCACCCATTGCACTCTTCTGGATGCAGACTTAATGTGATCCGTTGCCTCAAGCTGCGACTTCCTGCTTGGTGGACTGTAACTTGGCATTCTCCCCGAAGTTGCTTTGTCAGAGTGTTTTATCACAGCAACAGAGAGCCAAAGGCCATAGGCTACGAGCCTGAAAATTTTCTGTAATGCTCTTGTTTCTTGAATATTTTTTTCTGTAAATATTATTATGTATATTAGTTACTCTTTTGGTTTCATACAATATGGTTTTATCACATTCACCTTTTCTCCAATTCTTTTCAGATCCATCCTTTCCACTCAACTTTTCTTAGGGTCCTCATTTTTGAAAAACATATCAAGTCTAAAATATGCTGTTCACATATTCTTGTACGTATAGTTCTCCACTGACAAACATTGACTTACGAAGGACTACACTTTTAGAGAAAACTTTATCTCTTCCAAGGAAGCTAAGAATGCCAGTAGCAAATTCTGTGGCTGGAATGGGATTTCATGCCCAATATCTACTGTCACAATGACCATGTCTTAAAAAGAGCATTAAATCCATGCTTAGATTTGGTCTGGCTTTGGATTGCATGGGCCTAGTACATACATACTATTGTGAGTTAGTATGTGTAGCTTTCCTGCTTTTTCAAGGAAACACAGTTTCCTTGTAGGCATTTGCTACCTTTGACTCTTAGACTTATTTTGGCATGCCTTTGTCAACAATCTCAGTTTGGGGATGAGGAGCTGCAGTTTATGTTTCATTTAAGACAGGTCTTTCTTCTGTCTCTTGTTCTCCTCACCTTGGCCTACTGAAAATAGAAATTTTTCAGATAAAAATTGAGAGATTTATTGATCTATTAATATTACAATAACTCACTATAATAGTAGGTACTCTTCTAGGTCCTATGACCTATCTAGCTCTAGGCTCCTGATCCGATAATGTTGCCAGCTTGGAACAGGTCTTAAATCCGATTGAAAGTGGTTGGTGACTCTCATGACTTCTCTTGCCACTATTGCACCAACAGGCATGTCTTGCCAAGTCAGTCATTGCTGTTGTTCACCTGATTTGCATGTGGTTAAGATTAACAAATACGTTTCTTCTCTGGTAGATTACATAACACCTTCCAATGTTATTAAAGCTAGTTAGAAGGAATTAAGCTTCCAGATCAGTATCAGCTTGATAATTACATGATACATTTTTCAAGTGTGTGGTGCTTCAGCAATAGGGTCTTCCCATCAAGTTCTGGAGAGTAACTAAGAGCAATTGCAATAGCATTTAATTTGGGGAGTCCATAGGCCCACTTGCCAACAACTTCAAAAGAAGCTACCCATTCCTTGCACTGGTATTTTAGTTGTTATTCTTTGCTTTTGAGTAGAGGCATGTAAACTTTGATTATATATTTTAGGAAGTTTCTACAAGAGTAAATTTTAGTATTACTCCTTTGAAAGGTCTTTAATGGTATTTATCAATTTCTATGCCTTTCTTTACCCTGCCTTCTTCTCCCTATTCCAACTAAACCCTTCCTGCTCTAACACTCTCTTTGAACCACAACCAAAGAGTAGTTCAATATATTCAATTACTTCTCTTTTGTTTTCCAAAATGAGCCTCATCAAGTCTCAATATTCATATAGAATCTATGAGTGAGTTTGAAAACAAACTCATTCTTAGAAAATATTTGATTTCATTGAATGTATTTATTTATATTTATTATTCATTCATTTATTTATCTTTAGCAACTGTTTATTTGCAGTTGTAGAGAAATTTTATTTGCTTCAGTATGATTCTTTAGATAACAGTTATCTGTTAAAAGTGTTAGAGGCAGGAATAGGACCGAACTAAGTCCCCTGAATGTGGGTGAGAGTTCTGTGGCCTGGGCAAACTGTGGGGCCATGGGCAATTGGATCAGGCTATATCCCTAGAGCATGAATTGGTTTTTGGATCCCATCACCAATGGAGGGATTTCTTGCTCAGCCTCGATACAGGGGGAGGGAGGTTGGTCCTGTCTCAACTTGATAAGCTAGACTTAGTTGACTCCCCATGTGTTTGTAAGATTACACCAATATGTAAATATTCCACGAATCAATTTTCTTCTACTTTTATTTATTTATTTAGGACAGGCTCTTTCCACATCTACCAGGCTGCCTTCGAACTTGTAGCAATCCTCCTGCTTCAGCCTCCTGGTTATTATGATTTTAAGTGTTCTACCACACCTGGAAAGTTGCATAATGTAAATGGATGAATTGTACACTATGTGAATTATGTCTCACTAAAGCTTGTATTAAAAGAATAATTATCCATCCACAACAACAACAAAAAAGTATTAGAGGCAGGAAACAAAGTTCAATTTTAAAGTCAGAAAAACATGGGTAATTTAGGTAAAGTATATATAACAGAAAACATTCTACTGCTTTTTAAATATTCCATAAATAATTAAAGCATAAAAATGAAATGAAGCTGTATAAATTATTTAGTAGCACATATTGAAATAGGATTAAGAGCATAAATATTAAGAAAATGAAAAGTCGAATATGTCAGGACTCCCTGTTACTAGGACATAGAATAACTAAATAGGGCATACACTGTTGCTGGTATTTATAGACAAAGCAGGATCTACAACCTTAGAAAGCCATTTAGAAGAATATGAGACCTAGTTTCGCTGTGATTTGTTATAGCAATATGTCCAAGTTAAGATTGGCCCAACAAAAACTAGTCTTTCTCCAAATCATGATTAAGTGGATATTCAGGTGTGTGCAGAGACACTCTAATTTCCTAATTTGTCTTCTAAAAGATATATGTGATATTTCTATTTCTTCGTCATTGCTTTTAGAATGCTTTGGATTATTATTCAATGTCTCTCATAAACACAGCACTATTCAAACTGATTGTAACTGTTGTGTAAATTTTTAGTTAATGTGTCTCTTTTAATAAAGGCATTGATCTCTTCACATTTTCAAGTTTTCAGAGAAGACCACAGGATCTTCTCTCTTCTCCCACCCACTTATTTGTAAAATCTTCTGGTGACTTAGTGAGTACAGGACTTTCTTAATGCCCCTGCTCCTTTTCTTACCCATAGCCACAGCACCCAGCTTCTCTCTTGGATCCTTAGTAAGAATAAACCAAGCTTTACTAATTGTTTTCAGTGTTCGAAAATTTCAACTCTTTAATTTTTTTCTCTATTGCTTTGTTCTTTTCAAACTTTATTGCGACTATCCCAATTTTTTTCTGTCTTCCCTGCTTCTTGCTTTAGGCTCAATTTGTTTTTCTTCCTCTAATATCTTGAGACTAAGTGTTGGCTATATGTTTTATATTTTTCTTTTTTAATAAATGAAGTTAAAGTGGGAAATTTCCCTCTGGACTGAGATCTTCAGCAAGGCGATGGAATACTTGCTTAGTATGACCTAGCGCTGGAATCTACCCAAAGTACCAAAGTTAATATAAAAGTTATTTTTTTCTTATAAATTCTGCTTTTTCTGTGAATGAAAATGGTAGCGAGAAAGAAAACAAAAAACGTGGCTCTGTGGATGGAAAGGGAAAAGTTTATTCCAAAGTACTAAGGCAAGAGGCAAGGGAAAGATTTCCAGATGGGAATGGGAGAAGTGGGGCTTGTGAACAGGCATTGGGGGAGCCTAGAGATGAGCATTGATCTTGACAAGTTAGTAGAGGTCACAGCCTTTTGTTAACTGAAGGGCCTAGTGTATCTCTTGCCAGAGCCAAGGAGAATGCTGCACTTTTTTTTTCTTTTTTAGCAGGTGTGAACTTTCAATCCCCTGAGGGAATGGTAGCTTTTATCTATTCATTGGGAATAGGAATTTCTTGGGGGTCCAGACGTTCTGCACCCAAGTAATGTGAACAAGTTGTCTTAAAATTTTTGTTTTGAAAATCATTGAAAATGTCTCTTGAGATGTTGTCTTTCATTCATGTGTAATTTAGGAACATGTTGGTTCTTTTCCATCTCCTTCTATGTTCACGTCATTGTAAACCACCCATAACACATTCACACAAAAATTTTCTTCTTAAGTCCTGGGGATTTACCTGTTTGAGTTTCCATTGTTATCAGATAAAATGGTCCTTGCCTGGAGCATGTCTGAAAGTCCAAGAAGCTTTATTTAATTTGGAGGTTATATAGTCAACTGGTGTTCATAGTTGTTAATTTCCTTTCTCTTCTTTTCCTCCTTTTAATCTTTTTTAAGGGTCTAAGTGTCTTTATCTAGATATCCTGATTCTCTGCTCTCTTGCACCAATCCAAAAATATTTCCAAAACACGTGCTTCTTTCCTAACCAATCAGATTCCAGAAACTGTGTTTAGCAATCTTTTCAGTTTATCTGACCAATTAAGTAATATAATTTATGTTTTCCTCTGCTTTATGTTTTGTAGAAAGCCCTTTGTTTTGTAAATTGTTAAAATATTTAAGTCAATCGCCTTTTTTCAGTTTTCAAATATAAATTTTTAAGATAAAGAGGTATTGCTAAAATTCCTTCTCAGGGCAAGAGATATAGTCCACTTCTATCCTTTAGGCTAAGTATTAGACTAAGATAAACCCAGGCAAGTTCTGTTAAAGTTCTCTCTGGAGAGTCATTCTGTTCATTGGGCTTAACAAAGCTTAAGTGAGGGATTATGAATACTTCCCCAAGAGAGTACCTTGAAAAACCCTACCCAGCATGCATCTGTACTTCTCCATAGCTACAAAGATAGGGCACCCTTCAATCCTTACCACCCACTTCCCCAAAGGCTGGACTTCTACATTTTTATACTCTAGCCCCTCAGGCCAGGTGCAATTAGGACAGAGTTGCAATTAGGACAGAGGTGAATGGGAGGAGCTTAAGCAGTCAAGGATCCCAGTTGAGATTATATTCTCCAGGAAGGAATAGCCCAGTGCCACTAGATGGTAGTTAGACACTCAAAGGTGGACATCTATTTATAGTTCACACAAACCTTGACCAGTTATAAATTACCCTGCATAATTATTGCATGGTACTGAAATTGTTAAACACTTTTAAGCTTACAATTGTCTGCTCTTAATAAGAAGGCTTAAAATTTTTTTCTTACTTTATTTTTGGTAACTGAAAGGTATTAATGCCATAATATCTTCACACAAAAGGACTGCTTAGGAATAATACCTAAGAGAGTCATGTGAGTTCTCGGGTTGCCAGGACACTTATTTGTTGGTTCTTTTCTTTTCTGATTTTTGTTTTAATTCCTTAGAACATAATCCCTTATATAAAACATAGCATGCCTCTGCAGGTAATCTTACTAATTCTTTGTAAAAAGAAATTCAGATTTCCTGATTTTCTTACTTGATCTCATTGTTTCTGTGGCTTTGCCAAAGGTAAAAAGAAAGAACTTGAAGTCCTAATTTTTGTCTGATTTGTGTTGTACTTTTATTTAGTACTTTAAATAAGCTTCAATTTGAGCTTTTAGCTAGAATCTGGTACACACATGCTCTCACACACACTCTACACACAGACATACAGTACATACACCCTCTCTCTCTGTCTGTCTCTGTCTCTCTCTCACACACAGCACATCACAGCAATACATCCCCACACTCCACCCCGAATAGCACATAGACCCCCCTTACTCTCTCTCTCTCTCTCTCTCTCTCTCTCTCTCTCTCTCTCTCTCTCTNTCTCTCTCTCTCTCTCTCTCTCTCTCTCTCTCTCTTTCTCTCTCTCTCTCCTAGGGTAACAGGGAAGTCTTTTTTGCTAGCTATTTTTTTTTCAAACTTAGCATCAAACTAAGCTTTTTGATAACATGTCAAAAAAATCTCTTTTCAATGTTTTGAGTCAATTTGAAATAATCACCCTAAATATGTATTAGCTGTTAGGAATAGAAGTGTAATCTATTTTTAAAGTATTTTAATCTCTTTGCACCAAAGTGGCTTGAAGCCCTTCCTTTAAGTTACTAATAATGGGGGAAAATAAAGCGAGTTAACTAACAGTCATCTGAAATTCCCTACAAACTTTTCCAAGACCTGGGTCCTCTAAAAAGGGTGTTAAATCAGAGGAGAAATTGATGCTACCAATTACTGAGTAGTGCACTGGAAGACAGTATTAGCAAATAGAATGACAGTGATTATTGAGTGTCTACCTGGCCCTATGCTATATTTTGTTCCGTAAGTTGCTTTGAAATGGTTTACACCTATTCTCTGATTTCCATCTTATGTAAGACTAGAAGGCATTTGATTAATATTTTCACATTACTATCAAAGATTTTAGATTTCTCTGAGAACAAAAGAGAGGTTAACTATTACTACTATTATGATGATGAAGAAGAAGATAATGATGCTGAAACAAGATTTTATGTAGCCCAGGTTAATGTCAAATTTGCTATGTAGCTGAAAATAACCTTGAACTTCAGAGTCTGCATTTCTTGAGTATGGGGGCTGGTGATTTAACTGAGGGATTCATACATGCTAAACAAATACTCTGACCACTGACCAGATTCCCAATCCTCCTTAAAAAAAATTAAAAAGCAGAATATTGGTCAAATAAGAGAGATAATTACTATTATGTAATTGGTGTTCTGAAGTTATTTTCCAAACTTTTATTCATTTCAATTTTTAAAATGCTTTCATGTATTTACAAATGTGAGTATAGAAACCTTTGGTATTTTTACAAATTCAAAGGTATTCTAGACTCTAACCCATGTAAATGTGTGATATCAGACACCATAAAGATGGTTTACTTTTCTGGTTTACCTTTAATAAACTAGACAGTGGAGCAAGAATAAAAGTTAGACTATGCTATTAAAAAGGAACTTACGATTTTGAAAATTATTTAATCTATCCAGGTATGGTAGTGAATTATTTTAATCCAATCATTCAGAGGCAGAAGCAGAGAGGTCTCTGTGAATTCGAGGCCATCCTGGGCTACATAGTAAATTCAAAAGAAGCCAGAACTACATAATGAGTCTCTGTCCTCTATTCCTCCCACAAAAGAATAAAGAACAAAACAAAACTGAAAAAATTTTCATTTTGCATCTTTCTGGTCACTCATTTGCTTCTATAAATGTTCCTTGCTTCTTATCAGCTTATCTTCTGTCTACAGCTTTCAAAGATTATAGAATTGTTCTATTAAATGACTGTTTATTTTCCCTTCTCTTTTCTAAGTAAATTATACTTCAGAGTCTCACTATTTTTACCTTTTCATATAATTACCCCAATCATCAATACTGAATAATCTGAATAGAGATTTTCAACTTCTAATATCATCAGCGCCTTTCACATGTAATAGACTGTTTAAAGATTCCATTCCAAATATTGTGGGGAGGCCAGTATCTCCCATCACAGCATATTTGTCTATATTTGTTCCTTACTTGGATTCCTGCTCCAATTGCTGTTTTAATATCACCATTTCCTGGGGCTGGCACTTTCCTCATATATTGTTTTACCATGTGTAAGGCCACTGGCAATATTTGTTTATTAGGTCGATGCTGATTCATGTCTGACACTTAAAACACATATTTCCTGAAAGTTCAATGACAATGAAGGAAGATATAGTGAAATGTAGCTTGGGAAACTACTTAAAATTAATTATAGCATTGGAAACCAAAATAGATTGTGAATGCGAATAAAATTTTCGCACTCATGCAAACTGAGCTTTGCGAACTGCCTTCCTCTTTCCTCAGCTGCGAGGTGCAGCTAACCATGGGCCTGAAAAGAAGGGAGGCTTCTTTATTCCGAATCCACTACATTCTGATTCCTGTCAAGATTTAAGGAGGGAGCTGGGACTTCTCTTCGGTGAAACCAACATATTTGTTCCAACTGAATAGCAAGGGTAGCTGTTGAGAAACTGGGAGATAAAATCTCAAGGAAAAAAAGGGCTGAAACCCAAGGAGACATATTTCTCTACCCATGGAGACATATTTCCAGTTGACAAAGCTGTTGAAAGTAAGATGAGAAGACAATGTCTCCATATAAAGTTCATATATGTAGTATATATGAAAAATAGTATCTCTTTTCTCCAATGCTCTTTTCCATATGGCCTGTACATAGCCATGCAGCTATATAAACAATAGAAAATTTTTTATATACAGATGTTTCTTTATTACATACTGAATCATGAAATTTATTATTTCATATTATATATATGTATATCAAACGCATTATATATATTATCATGAAGAATTTTAGAATGGTATTCTGCAGTAGATATAGTGTGAATAATCTAATTTTATATACATTAATTTAAAAATTGAAGTCCCAATAGGATGATAACTTTCCAAAATCCTTCTCTGGTGGTGGTTGTGGAGTCAAAGCCCAGGACATCAGCCAAATAGAAAAGAAATCTACTTCTTAACCACACCCTCTACCAAAAGGTAGGATTTTATCCTCATTGTGTCTATGCTCAGGAAGTGTGACTGAACTACAGCTTGGTTTGGCCTTTCACTTGCAGAATTTTATGCAACATTTTACTATAAAGACTGTAAGATAGGTTCTAAAATGAAAAGGAAGAAATCTAGGGCTTTCTATTTAAGAAATTATCCCTCAGGTTCATCCCAGCAGCAATAGCTGGTTGGAATTCATCAGAGGTCAATAGGAAATTATTCATGTGGCAAAGGGTTCTCATTAGGGCCTTCGGCCTGAGACTATGAAGGCCAGGGAGATATATCAAACACCATACACGGGAAGTCTTGTTTCACTCCTAGTTCTCTGAGAGCTACACAATTAGTCTAGTGCCTTACAACTATCTGAGAAATTCTCAGAAACTGAGGGTGGGTAAGAAGAAATAATAAGTGAATGAGATAGAGAAGAAAAATTAATGATGTGTCATTGAAGAATATTGTTCTGGCCATGCAGAAACTGTGTTTCCTAGTGGAAACATCCAATGGGGCTTCCAATGAAAATTATTATCTTAGTTTCTCAGGGATATATTCATTAATTTCATTTAGTTTTAATTGGAATGTGCTATTTCTTTGTCTTTAACCAACATGTCTTCTATTTTGAGCTGAGTAACTATTTTAGTTTTGTGACTATTTGTATTATATCTCCATGCAAGTTTAAGGCTAAAAAGGGAAAAAAATGTCTCGGCTCATGGATCTTAAGTGCCATGTTTTGACATAAAATAGTACAAAAATATCCTTGGGTTCTCAGCATGCAGTCATATGACACATGAAGTCACCTTAAGTAGTTTATTTTTACTATTTCATCTTTAGGCTAAATCATTTAAAGAACTATATTACAGTTTAAAGACACTGACTTAGTGAAAGGAAATACTGCATATTTGTATTAAAATACTTAATGTAGCTGCTACATATCTGAGACTATTGGCTTGAACTATGACACCACAGACTAGAGAAAGTACTGGCTAAAGGAAAAAGTCATCTGTTGCTTTTAAAAGCACATAGATTGTAGTGCTTGGGAGCATCAAAAACCTCACGTGCTGGGGAAATATCAGGGTGTCTGTTATATCATAGCATACAGAGTTGCTGCAAAGACCAAATTCTATTATATAACAACACCTTACGACTACAGTAATGTGATATGTATCACAAGAAATAGCATAGTCAAAACTATCTCCTATAATTCTATGCTAAATTTGCTTTTTGAGAATTTTTTTAAGTTTAGGAAGTCTTAAAAGTATAATACCCAAAATGAATTCTGGGCAAAACATTGCTGTTACCATAAGGAAGAAAAGCTGTTTTTCCAAAATAATTCTTAAGCATTTTTTGTATGCTAAGCCAAAAATCCTCAACATTTTCATTCCCAGAACTGAGTTTCTATATCTTATGTCAAAAATTCTATTAATTCTTTTTATTTTAAAATTTTTTATGGTGATATATATACTCATAAAACAATATGATTATCAGGATTACTTTTTATGAAAAATTTTGTGATGATTATAGAAGCTATAGCATGTATTTAGTATAAAATGTTTTATATTTTTTCTGTATCTTGTGGAATAAATATAAAAACTGCTCAGGATTATGAATACCAGCTTTTACCCCTCTTTTTAAAAGGGAGCAACTGTCTTCATTCATTCACATGTTATTGGAATTTAGTATGTATATAAAGATACATCTTTCCTTGAAAATATTTGAGATGACTGAATGTTTTCACACCATATTGCAGACGTGTATTGACCCTTTAATGCTCTCTTTCTGTTGTGGAAATAGATTTTCAAGTAGGTTTATCTGTTGTGCTTTGCTTTTTATAGACTAATTTCAAGATGGTTTTAAACAAGCATCCTTAGGCTTCAAATAAAAATACCAAACTTTACCATTTAATGAACATTTGATAAATCTGTTTAACTATTGGCTCAAAAAGCAAAGATGCTTTTTAAAATATAAGTAGTAGAAACAATATCCAATTCCAATTTTCAGTTTTTAAAAAGTATTTTACTCTTTGTTAATATTGGTAATATAAATCAATTAATTCACAAACAAATTTTGAAACAAACTATTTTATATTTCTGTAAAGAAGATGTGACTTGCAGTTCAATCTTATGAAAGCATTTTCTCAATTGAGGTTCCTTTGTTTCATTTATGGGTCAATTTTACTTAAAATTAGTCAGCACAACTGATCCCATGTCAGCGTGACACACAAACACATCACCATTAGCCACAACCTTCCCTGTCTTATTTATCCCCAATATCTCACGTAAAACATAAATAACTTTAAAAGTCCCGCAGATTTCAAACACATCAACATTTCAGTCTCTTTAAAATATACAGTCTCTTAAAATCCTAAATTTTCAAAGTCTTTCAGCTGTGGGCTACTGTAAAAATCAAAATTAAATTAAATACCTTCCTCCTTCAAGAGGGAAGAACCAGGGAGTAGTCATAAGCAACCCAAAGCAAAGCCAGACTCCAATTGTATAAACACAATGTCCAATGTCAGAGATGTGCTCACTGTCTTCTGGGTTCCTCCAAGGGGCTTGTTGAGTCATTGCCTCTGCCTCAGCAGCACAAACAGCTTGTCTTCTAAGCTCTAGCTGGCTGCAGTCCATTGCTCCCGTTGTTCTTGGTGGTGGTCCCACTGTACTGGCATCTCCAGAACTGCTGGGATCATCTTTTGTAATTAGGCTACACTTTACCAATAGCCTCTCACAAGCTCTCTCCATGGTGTCAAGCACCAACTGCTACTGACTCTGCCCTTTCACCAACAGTGTTTCTAGGCCTCTTACAGAGCCAAGCCTCAGCTGCTCTCCACAACCCTTTTATTCTTTCGAAACCACCTGGGTGACCCTTATATTCCCAAGTTTGACCACCAGCATGAGGCATAACCTTGGCCACCCCTGGAACACAGCTTCTTCTTGCTGACTCTCAGAAGACACATCCCAGAAGATTTCACCTCAACAGTGTTGGTCCCTTCATAATCACCACTACATTCTTTGCTCCCACCAACTACCATTGAATATCCCAACAAAGCAAAGGTTTTGCTTTAGTAGTTCTGTTATCTTGTTAAACACAGTTGATTCTACCACTCAAGTTAACCAGAAGGACATAAGCTTAAATCAAAATATCAAACAGTCCTGAGAGTCTTTAAACTTCCCTTTGATACTTCATAAGCCAAGCCTCCATCTTCAACACTTCTTTGAAATTCTTCTCTTCCAAGTTTCCACAGCACATCCCACTGAGCTTTCAAGACTTCATGTAATTTCTAGCCAAAATTCAAAAGTTCCTCTCAAAAACATGGTCAGGTCTGTCACAGCAATATATCACAAAATTAATACTTACTTGTCTTAGTTAGGGTTTCTGTTGCTGCAACTAAATATCATGATCAAAACAGAAGTTGTGGCGGAAGGGGTTTATTTGATTTATACTTTCATATTGCTGTTCATCATCAAGGAAATCATGGCAGTAAGATTAAGACAGGAGTTGTTGCAGAAGCCATGGACAGATGATGCTTACTGGCATGCTCCCCATGTCTTGCTAAACCTGCTTTCTTATAGAACCCAAGAATACCAGCCTAGGGATGACACCACCCACATCATTTTAATTATTATATAAACCATTGATATATGGTTCAGTGGATAAGAGTAGAGGTTATTCTTCAACAGGATCCCCGTTGAATTCCCAAAATCCACTTGGCAGCTAACCACCATCTTCAACTCCAGGCCCACAGTCTCTGTCACTGTCTTCTTGTCCCTGTGTGCACTGCATGCGCAGACATACATGCAGGAAAAACACCCATACATATATAATAGAAATAAAATATCCAAAGAAGATGATATGTGGGACTGGAAATAATTTAGTAGTTAAGAGCACTTCCTGCTCTTGCAGAGGACTCTTTCATGGCAGCTCACAAACACCTCTAGCTCCAATTGTAGGGGTTTTGGGGGGTCTTTTTATGATCCCCATAGGCATATATAGACATGTGGTGCACTTACACACAAGTACACAAATATGTACACACATTAAAAAATATAATAGAAGGTGTGTGTTGTCCCCCAGCAGCTATATTCTTCAAGGGAGTAAAGTGTTTTTTTTTTGTGAAAGTTAATATACAGAAACTGGGAATTAAGAAAGTAAACTTCCAATGTGCTACAAAATTGATTACTAATCACTTAAATGCATCTCAGTGAATGATACCCTTACATGCTGTTTACATGTTGGTATGCTCCCAAGGTGAAACCCTATACCTGTGGCTTACCAGAACAAAGACACCTGGCAGTGTTCACAACACTCAAGACAATGTGACCTGGTTCTATGACCCTGCCTTCACCAGCCAGGAACACGTACTGGAGAGTCACATAAGAGGGGATAACTGATTCATAGCAAGTGACAGGAAGCAAGAAAAGCAGGATTACCATCATCTGGATTCAGGGCTTTTGATCTAGTTTGCAACCTAAAGAATACAGAGAAATGCAAGCAATTCATCTTTATGTTTCCTTATCCTAACCTATCTTCTGGAGAGACATGTAATGTCAAATACTCAGAGTTTCAAGAAAATAAAGAAGGGGTTTTTGCCTTAATAGTAATGATGGCAATGGTAATTCCACTGATTCTAATTTGCATCTTAATTATCACTTTCTCTAGTGGGTCCTCTCAGGTCTTGTTAGTGTAATCTTAGAAAAAAATGCTTTTTTTTTCTTTCCTTGTTTTAAATTCTTGTTAAGGGAACCGTGGACAGGTGAGGGGATACTCATACTTTAATCCATTCTTTTCTGGATTAGACACACAATGGAGACATTGTGTTCATAACTGTGCTGTGTAAGCTTACGGTACACTCTCAATAGAAAAGCAATAGGGAACCGGAAAGCAATCCGGGAAGGTCAGCACCCTAACATTGGGCATTTGCCAGCAGACTGTATCCCTGAGGAGGCGTGTTCAGCACTCTGCATCCTTCTCACTTCTTAGAGATTTTTTTTTCTAACCACCCTAGCAAAAAAACAAGCTAAGAATAAAGTAAACTAAAAACAGCGCTTGAGCAATTCTAAGGGTGGCAAAGTCTTTTGTCCTTCAGAAATGACAGCTAGCCCGTCCCCTGTGCTGGGCTGGATGCCAGAATTGAGACATCGGGGACATTCTACTGTAGGTTTCGGCTTTGCTTTGTGAAGACCAGGCTCTTATTTTCGGATTAGAGCCCTGGCAAATAAATAGTTGAGCAAAGCTCCACACATCCTTTCCAGGGAGTGGGCACCAGTGTCTCTGGCAGCTCTAGGTGTCCACTGTAGCCCAGAAGGTCTGGTTTCACATGCCCCTGGGAGGAAAGCAGCACGGATCTCAGGAGGGTCGGGTGCTCCAAAGCACAACTCCAGCCAGCAAGACTAGCTATTCTGAACCGCACAAGCCCCATCCCTTGCTGCTCAAACATTTCTCTAGAAGGTTGCTTGCAGCTCAAATATTCCTCTAGAAGGATCTTGAAGTCCTTTCACACTGTTGCCTCGTTTATAAGTCACAGTACTATGTTTGAATCTTGATGGCCAAAGTAAGGCCTTATGAACTTAATCTTGCCTATTATTCTTCCTTTCTTAGACCTGATAACTAACTGCCTGTTTGTTTAGTGACGGGGTATAGTGATTTCAGGTGCTCACAAGGGATGAAAATTAGTTTGGGATAATCAAAAAGTTTGGAAAGTCACAATTAATCAATCTCTACTGTGACTTCGTATGATTCACATATCCAGGCACACTGCTTAATTTATTTGGTCCCTTAATTTTCTTATTCGATAAATGGAAAATAATAAATCTCAGTCTCTCTAAAATAGAAATTTCATGGGAAATAGTGGAAAATTCAATTAAGGCTGATGAAAAGTAGAAAGTTTTTGCACCTCGATAAGCTTCTCCACCAACGCATCAAACCAAATTAGACCAAACCAAACTAAATTAGAAAAAGCCCAGATTAAATGGATAAAAGCTCCCCAGAGAAGAGACTGGAAAACCACATGTCTTCTGAGGGGCAGTTTAAATACCCTGTGAGAGTGTTTTTGAGCATCTCTCGGGGAGGGGTCATTTGACAGGCTTTCTGAGATGCAGCAGTTTGGAAAGAGATGGGGGAGAGGGCTTGGGGTGGAACTTACAGCAGACCATCCAGACTCTTTGGGTATATGGATGCCAGGGATGGGGGTGAAGCTTCCACCAGAATAAAAATTTATCTGTATGTTTATACATTCTTATTTCAAGGGGAATTATCTGTTGAACAGATACAAAAGCATGAAAAACTGAGGATTGCTCTATGGCTGGATTAAGGATGACTCAAAATCAAACTGCATATACAGACTACATTAATATAGCAGTTCTGGATGTTTGAATAGAGTTCCTTCAGCAGTTAGAAATTGAGGTGGGGATAGAACATAGCCCAAGGTTTACTGAACACGCTGCTTCTCTCATATGTCAGCTTTTGATTGGTTCTTAATTTATTCTTCTGCTTTGTTTTTCTTATTATTTGTTTTCTTTATTCTATTCTGCACACAACTCCTGCAAGATTCTTTATTCATTCTAAAATATTTTAATCCACATTGCTGTGATTATCACCTTTGCCCATTTGGTAAAAGTCTATCCCACAGATGCATTTGTCATTGCTTACCAAGGTTTTATCCTCTTTTCAACAAAAAGAGCAACATTAGCCTTTCTAATGCTGCTTTGAAGTATGGCTATTGACAGTAAAAGCTGTTGGCAATGGTATTTCTCACTCAGAAGAGTTCTGAAATATGAACTGCACTATTCCCATATGAAATTATCAGAAGTTCAGAGCCTTCCTCAGCATTTTTGGGGGCAGGCATGCTGTGACAATCTCCTCCTCTGACTGTCTACTTTGTGAATATGCATTAAGAAAAATCTCTCAGTTTGGTTTTTCAGTCTTGTTGGTTTTGTGTTTCTTTCTATTTCAACAAAAGAGCTGTTTACAGTAATACATTATAGATATATTGTATATGACTTAAAATGTAAAAGAACAGAAATGTTTACATAAATTTTAGGATCATAAAATAGAGATCAAGACACAAAACAATCCAACAAGCCAGTCTCTATTAAGTACATTAAAATAATATAGAAAAATAACATAATACATCTTAATTTTTCCTTGCTGATATAATTATTACTATTTCCTTCTGTCAAGATTTAAATAGACTATAAATTGCTAGAGTAAAAAATGCTTTGTTTATTTCTGTGTCTTACTAATGAGCACAAGTTCTAATGCATATTACGAGACATATCAATAGTGTTGAAGAGATATAGTACACTATTTTGAGTAAAATTTTCAGAATAACAATTTTATGTTATATATAGTGTAATGCTATATTACTTGTCCTTTGTTGCTATTTTTCTGGCAGAAAGAGCCGGGGGTGGGGGGGTAGAGCTTGATCCGCCAGACAGACTCTCCCTGGGGCTGACTTGGATGATGAGTGTTGCAGGGATGGTGAGTGTAGCTACTCAGCCCTCCCAGTGCACCAGAAGAAATATACCCACTGAGTCGGGAGTCTGTCAGAATAGGATCCACTGAGTCGGGAGTCTGTCAGAATAGGGTCTTGTTTAATGGTATCAAGCAGGGACTTATATAGGTTTGTGATGGGGGTGAAGAAGCTTGCAATGGGCCAATATTCTGCCATGTTAGAAGTAGCTGGGCAGAGGCGGGTCTAGGTCGGGTAGCCAGAGACAGGTATCCAAACTCTAGTTAGGCTTAAGATGTTGCACTAGGCCTCATGCCAACTCAAGTTAGGCTCAGGAAATTACACTGGGCCTCATGCCCAGGCCTCATGAGACCCAACACCTTATCTTTATAAAAAAGCAATAACTCTCCCCTTTGTTGTCTGAAAATTAATTTGAGATCAAAGTCATATTTTTGCTTGTTTTATTTCTATTTAAATATAATTTACCATAATACTATTTTCATACATTTATACAATGTATTATGATCGTATCTATCCCACAACTCCACTTCCGACTCCAAATCCTCTTGTAATACCAAAAGTCCTCTCAACTTTATGTCCTCCAAAATTCTTATATTGTAGTATATTCTAACTTATCCAATTACTCCTGCCTATATACACATGGGCAAACTGATGTATAGTCAGCCTAACAATGGCCATCCACTCTAAACAAAAATGACTCTCCCTCTTCCAGCCATCATCAACTGCCAATGACTCCTTTCTGGAGTAAGGCTTATTGAGTTCCTCCCCAAAGCATGCTGGACTTTTGGCCAGTTTGGTCTTCTATAAATCTTTTGCATGTATCTATAACTACTAGGAATTGATGAGAACAATAGACATGTCATGACCAGAAGACAGTTTCACTTTTACATTCTTTCTAGCTTCTTTTATTAAGTTGTAGCTGAGCTTTCATTTTCAGATGCTTGTAAAAATCTAGATTGGAAACTTAATTTGGTTTAATAATCTCATTTTGCTTCATTGTTGCTTAATGAACTGCTGAGTTTTTTGAGAAAGTGACTGGAAAGATGGAAAAGCTCTCTTTTAAGGTGGGAAAAGGTAGTGGAGAAACAGGTCCTGGACAATTAGAGGAAAGATCTTGGCATCACCAAGCCAAGGTACTATCAGTGAGGGAAAAACTAGGTTTGGAAAAGTAATGAAGAATTAAGGTGTTACAAGAGAGAGGGCCTGCTTGTTTTTCCCAATTGCCTGGCTAGCTTACACCTGAAATAATCATATAGAAACTGAATTAATTAAAACACTGCTTGGCCATTAGTTCTAACCTCTTATTGGCTAACTCTTACATACTAGTTTAACCCATTTCTATTAATGTGTGTATCACCACGAGGTTGAGGCCTACCAGAAAAGTTTCAATACATCTACCTCTGGCCTCAGATCCATGGCGTTTCTCTGACTCTGCTTTCTTCTTCCCAGAATTCAATTCTGTCTTCTATGCCTGTTGTAAATAGGAGCGGAGGCTGTGTTCCTGCCACCTGGCTCCTGGCTAGCTTTACCCGAAATAATTACAAGGAAACTGTATCCATTTAAACACTGCCTGGCCCATTATATCTATCCTCTTCTTGGCTGACTCTCACATCTTAATTAACCCATTTCAATTAAATCTGTATATCACCACATGACCATGGTTTACTGGGATGAGTCTAACCTACGTCAGTCTCGGAGAGGAGAGCCATGGCGTCTGCCACACTACCTTCTACCCAGCATCCTGTTTTATCTACTCTGCCTACCTAATTTTCTGCCCTATCAAAAAAACCAAGGCAGTTTCTTTATTTAACCAATGAAATCAACACAAAACAGGAGACCCTCCTACATCATGCACCTACCTAAGTTCTGCCCTATCAGCTAGGCCAAGGCAGTTTCTTTATTCATTAATCAATGAAAGCACCACGCAAACAAAAGGAACCTCTACACTGGGGTCAAACTGCTGCAGGGAGAGGGGGCCTTTGTTTGTCCCGGCCACCTGGCTAGCTAACACCCAAAATATCACACAGAAACTGTATTCATTAAAAGACTGCTTGGCCCATTAGCTCTAATTTTTTATTGCCTAATTTTTTACATCTTAATTTAACCCTTTCTATTAATCTGCGTATTGTCACTTGACTGTGGCTTACCAGCAACATTCTAACCAGAGTCAGCATCAGGCAGAAGATCCATGGCATCTCTCTGACTCTGCTTTCTTCTTCCAAAATTCAGTTCTGTCTTCTCTGCTTAAGTTCTGCCCTATCAGCTAGGCAAGGGAGTTTTCTTTTTATTCATTAACCAATGAAAGCAACACACAGACAAAAGGAACTCCTACACCATTAAGGTGCTAAATCATGCCCTGAAAAGTTTGAAGGTCACCCATGAATTTTGAAAGGGCTCTATGAAAACAATGATATAAATAGATATGAAATTGCAGAGAATTTCCCAAGAGCATAGAAGAATAAAAAGGGAAGATAGTAAATTCAATTAACACATATTTATTTTGCAAAACTTACAAAGATACTTATTTACTGACATCTGCCTCAATTGGGTATTTTAAATTTCAATTTAATTTTAATTAAGGAATTCATGTTTGATTCACTGGGCCTTGGTAAAAAATAAATTGCCTTCTAGCGTCACACATTAAATAACTTGTATCTTGGGATGTAACCCTATTGTTTTAACTTTTAATTTTAAAAATTATGTCCAAAGTTGTTACTATAAACACAGGAAAACCATATAAAGAGATTTTCAATTTTACTTAATAATTAATTTTTTTATCTTCTCTTTTGTGTATGCTACATTTATTCAAATTTGATGGAAGCTATTGGCCCTAGAATCTTGATCTGAATCTCAGCTCTGAAACTTATTAACAATCTCAGTAAAATTACCTCACTTTCGATACATTGAAAATGGAGTTAATGTCAGCATCAACCTAACAGAGTTCTGTGGAAGATTAACTATGAGATAAAACATGATGTTTTTAGACTATTCCACTCCACATCTATACTGAGTGAGGTAACCCAGACCCAGAAAGACAAATATAATGTCTATTCACTCAAAAGTGACTTTTAGACATAAAGCAAAGTAAAACCACCCTACACTCCACAACCTCAGAGAATCTAGACAACAAAGAGTAACCTAAGAGAGACATACATGGATCTGCATAGGAAGGAGAAAAAGACAATATCTCCTGAGTAAACTAGGAGCCTGGGGGACAGGAGAGAGGGTAGAAGAGGAGGTGGGGGAAGGAAGAGGAGCAGAGAAATATGCATAGCTCAATCAAAACAAAATAAAACATTGAACAATATGATGATTTGTATCATATATATCATCTTCTTCATCATCAAATTTTCTATATTATTATCTAAATAGTTATATGCATTTATAAGCAGCATTTATATATTTATGTATATAACAAATATAATTAAATAAAAATGCCCATACTTTATGCTTAGTAAGGATCAGACAGTGATTAAACACCACCTCAGAAATATTCAATAATCAATAACTTTCATTGTTGCTCCTAGCTCATGGCTCCCAAATTAACAAGGTTAGCACAAAAGCTACTGCCCAATTATGAATTTTGGTTGACTTTTATATCCTCAGCCTGTGCATACAGAAGCATCCTCCTTCTCTTTCTTACTGCCTTCTCAGCTCTCATTTCCCAGCCTCAAATCAGTAACAGTATGAAACTCTAGAATATGGGTTTGTATATCATACAGTGACCACTACCAAGTCAAAAAATTAGCTTTTTGACTTTCCTCATCCAGATCACAGTGATGACAAAGAATTATTCATTGTGGTATAGATGAGTACATCATAAATAAAATGATTTATGAAATCAGTCTGGCCACTCAGTTATCTACCTTGCCCCATTTATTACATAAAGACCAATCCTGATAATTTATTTGCCTTTAGTTTAGTAATGATATCTCTGTATGCAAAACCTGAAACCTGAAACCTCTAAGCCAGGAGCTTTCTATGTAAAACAGTGATTTAGGACATTTTACCAGTTAAGGTTCAATTAGACAACTGATTTTATTTTTAGCATTTTTTGTTTAACATTTGATTTCACTTGGGACATGTCAGTTGGCTCAATATAGTCTTTAAACAAATTATTGTTGTATTGGAGTAGAGATGTGTCTTTAGCATATTTTGACATAAAAGAATATTATCAAATATTCAACTTGGAACATCTTATTCTTGATACGCTTATGCATTTGTTAGTAAGATAAATTAAATTCACTTTGTTTTACAAGTACAGCAAATGATAGTTTACTTTTTAAATTTAGAAATGTGTTTTTTATGTGTGTGTGTTTTATTTTAACCTAAATGTTTGTGTACAGTGTATTGGTAGTGCACAAAGAAGTCAGAAGAGGGTGTAACCTACCCTGACACTGAAGTAACAGAGAGTTGGGAGCTAGAAATTTTACTTGTTTCTTTGGAAGAGCAGGCATTGTACTTAACTGCTGAGCCATCACTTCAGCCTTATTTAGATTTTTAAAAATATAACAATGTTTTACTGCGGAAATAAGTAGTCAAGAAATACCATTGCACACTGGTTGCCAACCATACTACATGTCATTAAAAGATAATGGTCCTCAGGTGTAAAAGGTTCCACTTGCTGTTTGTCAACTTTATGTAATTTCAGAAATCATATCTGTTCAGGCAGAAGTGTATTGTGTGTACTGGGGAAGCCCAAGCTTGTGTTATGTGGTAGGTGCTCTTTTCATCAGTGGGTGCAGGAACAGCATGCTACAGTTCCCAGGCAGCTATTTAATTAGCTTGTTAAGTGGTGGCATTTTGTAGCTTCCATGTATTTTTCAATTACAGGATTTTCAGTTTAAAGTTAGCTTGTTTCACTTTTTTTCCCATTAGAAATCATTAAGTATCTGTAACTAAGAACTATTTGAAGATGCCAACCTGTCATGAATAATATAAAGTACATTCTTACAATGTTTAATACATGTCAGTAATTAAAAAAATCTAAATTCTTTTTTTTTCTCTCTGAGACATGGTTTCTCCATGTAGCACTGGCTCTCGTGGAACTTACTTTGAATACCAGGTTGGCCTCAGATTTATAGAGATCCACCTGCCTCTGTCTCCTGAGTGCTGGGACTAAGGGCACATACCACCACTGCCCAAAAATCTAAGTCTTTTTGTTTTTGATTTTTAAATTTATTTTAATATAGAGTCATATTACTGTGTTAGCCCAGGTAGTTCTTGAATGCCTGTCTTACATTCTTGAATGATGGAATTATAGTTATGCAACTTTGTGTCCGGTCAATCTTTACGAGTTATTCTGTTGTTCTAATAATTACTGTGCTTGTTACTGTTTTGAACTGTTGTTTTACCTGAGCATTCTAAGAATCATTGACAGATTTAGGCTTTAGAAATGTAATAGAAACAGGTTCTAAATTTGGTGCAGAATAAGCATTTTGTTGACTCTAATTAAAAATGCAACTTAAGAATATCAACAACTTGTAAAATAGCTTTCCTGTAGTAGGTGTTTTATTTGTAAGTGGAAAAATAATTTTTCAAGGAATAATAATTGTCTTGTTGTAACATGCAGGCCGGCTTGTGGGGTTTCTGTCCTGCCCTGTTCCCACAGCTGGCAAGTACCAAAGAAAATCACACGGAGAGTCTACATTAGGTTATAAACTGATTGGCCCATTAGCTCAGTCTTTTTATTAGCTCTTATAGCTTATACTAACCCATTATTTTTATCTATGTTAGCCACATGGCTCAGTACCTTTCACAGCAGGGTAGGTCACATGTTGCTTCTTTGGTGATCTGGGCTGGACTTCGGGAAGAGCTTCCTTCTTTCCAGAATACTCCTGTTCTCATTGCCTGCCTCTACTTCCTGTCTGGTAGACCTGCCTATGCTTTCTGCCTGGCCAATCAGCATTTATTCAAAACATGATTGACAAAATGCAGACAATTCTCCTGCACCATCTTGTATTGATACAACAAAAATGTGATTGGTATCTGCTTAGTTTTTTTTTTTAAAATGCAGTTTTTTAAATGAAGTAAGGTCACAAAGGCTTCAAAAAATATACTATGTTTCAGTGTTTCTCTACTACATCTTGGAAACAGTTTACAATATGGATAACATTCACATGTATTTGATGTGATTTATTAGCAGACTGTACTAAATATTCTTCCACTGTCTAATAACTCAAGACAATTATACTGTGTAACAAAATTTGGTTAAGAAAACTTAAGGCATAAAAGGTATAGGGTTGATGCAGTAATTTATAAACCAAAACTCTCTACCGGTCTTATGCAAATATACTTACAGTATGTTGAGAAAATAATTTTAGACTGGGTTACGGAGTGAAAAAAATCTTATTTATAGATAATATGTCATTACTTTTACAAAAACAATTCATGTAATGAGTCAGGAGAACATAAATTGTTTTAAACACTAGTCTTTCATTACCTGAGGTTTCTCTATTATCTTTCTCTAAATATCTCAAGTGGGTGTAAATCAATGACACTGACAACACTTTTGAGACTTGAGAAAGGAATCTGAACTATTAAATGCCACCCGTGGTCTTGCCCATAACTGTGTGAGCACTTGATCCTCAACAAATCACCTTTGAATAAGCTTCCTTCTTCTTTTTACAAATGAGTCTGAAAGGTAAAAAGGTTGCAGAGAATGTACAGGGCTGGCTTGCAAAGCTATCATTTGAACTCTGATGTACCTGAATTCCTATCATCTAACCAGAGTGTAGAGAATGGTTGATAGCCTCCTATGTGAGGAAAATAATCTAACCAATTGTTCCCTAAGCCTGTTGACATAGCCAAATGTATTTGCAATCATTTTATTTCAAAGTACTTTAGTGATATAGCCATAGCACAGGCTTATGAACCAGACTACTTGAATTCTCATGTAAGCTCTGCAATTTTTGCCCATCTGTTTTCTCATCTCTAAGATGAAGATGATACACTATACAGACTCAAAGATGCTAAAAATACTAAGAACTGTGATAGTTATATAGTAGTACTTAGTTAATGATTTCTATATGAATTAAATCTAATTGACTATTACAGTTGTGTTTTTATGTACATGATGTGCTTCTTCATATTTAACCATGATTATATTATTATAACCGTATATTATTTAACCATATATAAACATAATATCATGTTACATATTTTGTCACGAGTCTTTGTGAAATGATATGGCACATGAAGCATAAAATGAGATATTATTAAAACAAAACCTGAGGACAGTACCTAGGATCTTGTATGAATGTTTTAGGAAGATAGTAGGACAGGCATCAATATATTAATTCTTTTAAGGAAGTAGAGAAAAAACTTCCTCGATTACAGTTATATAATGTGCTGGTAATACACATTCTTATATAACAGAGTACCTTAAATGTTGTTTTTGATAATAAAAATTAGTATTAGAATTGAGTCTAATGAGCTCTCTCTGTTCCTGCACTTCCTGAATTGTGCATATGGGCATGCATATTGTAAGACACGTTTATTAGTAAGAAACTCAGGGAGTTCTATTGAGCCATGAGAGACTTGCTTGGATTTGTTCTAACTTGGCACTCTCAATCTTACTCAGCAAAGAGTATGTTTTACTTGCCTTTTCTTTAAACTGTCCATAGATGGCTAGTCATTATCAGCTTCTAGTATTCATTTCTATACATTCACTATTCTTTGTTTTGGACATAATCAAAAGTCAAAAAATGTCTTAACCTCTCTATTACTAACTCCTAATTGTTGAACAATCATTAGATAGATATACTTAAAACATAACAATTTATGATGGAAAGTGTGGATACTTTGAAATCACATAGTCCTGCATCAAAATCTTTATACTGCCACGTTTATGTATATA